>JAOXYB010035561.1:0-13879 GCA_028565635.1 Phoronis ovalis | reverse complement strand
AATGTAAAAAAACAATAATGTTAAAAAAATATCCTACACATTGGATGGGCATTAGACATGACAAATGTCTTGTTTAATTGTAAGTCAGCAGTGGCCCTGTGATGCATATGGTTAACGCGTTTAATCTAATAGTCCCATAAGTTACTATTAATATTAAAAATAAACGTACCTTACATTTTTATTTTTAGGAATAAGATTACATTTAAGCTAAGACTAAAGGATATGGCGCGTCCAGAACCAGATCCTGTATATGTACTGCGAGCAAAAGATCATATTACGGGCCTTTTATCATACTCTAACAATATTTTATTGTCTGGAAATGCAGTTGGAACAATCACCATTTGGAACATAAAAAATATGCGAACAGAAGACAGCATAAATGCACATGAGACTAAACCTGTTTTATGTCTCGGAAGCTTAAAAGATTCCAAACATTTTATAAGCCAGGGAAGAAATGGTACAATTATTCTGTGGAAACTGGAAGGGTTTTCTGTAGTAAAGATGTGTAAGTTTTTACAAATACATAGTTGCATACACTTGCATAACTGTTGTGCTTTCTAGGAATACCTGTTATGATTATAACAGCATGGAATGTTGGAAGATATTATATACTTTTTATATGATTACCATTTGTAAAACAGTGTTTCTGGTATACAATTCCTCTGATAAGCAGCACAGTGACAAATTATTTAAAGTTGGGGTGCCAGTTTATTTTGTTATAAATGGCAAAAAAATTGCATTCGAACACATTTTCTCAAATCAATCTTTTACACCTGAAGTTCACAAATCACATTTTTTTTCCATAAAATATGAGCCGTATAAGAAAAAACATCTGTAGAAACAAATTTTTCCACCAGATGGCACATTTTTTCCTGAATAAAATAGTATGCCATTTAACTTATCTCCCATGAATTGGATTTCCAGTGTAGTAAAAGTCAAATGCCAATTCAAATGGTTCAGAAAAATAAGACGCCAACATATATGTGGATTTTTAAGGTTGAAAACGCCTGTTTTGTGAACAACAATATGTTCATTATCTTATCACAACTTACTCTTATATTGAATCCATGCCTGCCATAGTTTCTATTTTCACTACTATATGGCAAATTTTGGTGGAACCACAAAAAGTCCACATTTTCACCAATTAAATTTTGGTGGAACCACAAAAAGTCCACATTTTCACCAATTACTCTGCTAATACAGCGAACTTTTAGAAAATATTTTGGTAGGTTAGAAATTAGTTTTGAGTGAAATGACACCAACTTGAAATTTTTAGTATATATTCAACGATTGTGTAAAACGTTCTGGATGGAACCCCAACTTTAATTACCAGTAGTCTTAATGTTGTGACACAAGGACAACTAAAATTGGTAAACATAACCATATGGATCTAAAATTTGCATAAAAATATGATCCATTGTGTCTTAAATCCCAGGTATAAGGGTAGTATAAGTCTGCTGTTTTGTCCATGCTATTTTGGTACACGATATTATTGTATTTTTGTGTATGCCATTATGTCTGCAACCTCTTGTCCTGTTCTGTTTTGTTGTGTCACTGTACTTAAAATATTATGTGATAAAATGTATTGTGGCAATTTAAAAAAATTGTTTACCCCTCAGTAGCATCCTGTTGTTTATTCCACTATTTAATATTAATTGCAAATGTCCTGTCATAGTGTAATAGATTTACTCTTAGACTAGTTAGTAGATTAGATAACTTTGCAATGTCATTTGATGCTTGCATATAATTTGTTGTATTTACTTTTAGGCGAGACAGAATCTTCTAGTCTTGGTTTCTGTAAGTGTGATTTATACACAAGTAGTGATAAAGTCAATATAGCCATCCCAAGTTCCTCATCACAATCAGAAGTCATTGTCTTGGAGATTAAAGACAATAAATTTTTGTCATCTGAGGATAAAATAGTGATATCAGCAAATAAGGACCATGGAATGACAATGTGCTTCAAATTTGTTGATAAACAACACTTACTTGTGGGTTATGAAAATGGAGAAGTAGTGATGTGGAATTTAACTAATCAGACACAGTTATCAAAGGTCAAGGTTCACGAAGAACCAATCATGTGCTTAGATTTTGAGTGTGAAACAGGCAAAGGATTCTCAGGTTCTGCTACAGATGAAATAGCATATTGGAAAGTTAATCAAAAGAGATTAGAGTTAATAACACGTACTAAGATCACCAATCCTGGACTAAATGACATTGCTATTCGTAAAGATAAAAAAATAATTGCTACAGCTGGTTGGGATGGAAAAATTAGAATATTTAGTTTTAAAAAATTTAGTCCATTGGCAGTTTTGTCATTCCACTGTGCTAGTATTCAGTGTTTGACATTCTCACAATTGGGAATGCTAATTGCAGGATCTAAAGATGGCCAGATTACTTTTTGGAACTTGTATAATTCTAATTGAAAAGATTTGTGATTTTTAACTCGGAGATATTAATTTATTATAATATACGGTCATTATAATTAGATTGCTAAAAAACTTAACATCTGCTAGGAGATGATATTTCACATGGTATTAGGGGCAGTAATCACAATTTACAGGAAATAAAATTATCTTTTTGTGAAAGATCTGAGTAGGAAAATCACAGATCAATCAGATATAAACAATGAACTTAACAGCTCACAAGTAAAAATATGTCATTCACCCATGACCCGTATTGCCAAATTCTGACTTATGTGAAATCGAAAATCTTTATTTCACAAATCACAGGTAATGAAAATGTCCATTACCCCCCTCTTGTATGACCAGATTATTTATATATACAGGATGATTAATCACAATAAAAAACTAGACCATCAACTACATTGTTAGCCAGTGAATAAAAATATTGCTATTCTTAACAACCACTGTACTTTTTGCACGTGTCAGTTTAAATAATTTACATTACGAATATGATTTTTCCCAAAATTGTCAATCTGTTGAATAAAAACTCCTTTAATATTTGTTTTAGTGTGTTGGTTGTAAAGCTGTGAATAGTAATATGCGATGTACAGATTATACAACATTACATTGATTTGATTTAAAATAGAATTTAATAAAAAAAATTAAACATCAAAGATATTACAATAAATACAAAGTAACACTTCCTTTATGAAATAATGATCCACACGTTTACACCGTATCTCCAAACAGCCCCAGATTTCAAGGAAGATTTGATCAAAACAGCAAATAAATACAATAAATTAATTAAAGTGCTCTGTTAATTAAATCGAACCGTAAATTAATTGCGGATCCTTCCCTATAAAGGTCAATACATATTTACCAGTTAACCATACGATTCTTCTTTATTTACAAACAAAAGTTATGAGTACGAAAAAGTCTCCAGGAGCATTCATTCAGAATTTAGTATAAATTCGAATATAACATAGTGTATAATCAGCCACGGATCAATACAATTGCAAGTTGAACTAGCTAGCTTGAAACCAAGGACGTGCAAATAAATCACAGTAGCGTCATGCTCTTCGCACGCTATCATATCGTTCAGTTTGATTTTTAAACCTAGTACTGTTTTTTTTCTTTTTAGAAACACATTAAAGTTATATTATCGAGACGCAAATTGTGGAAGTGCTGTCTAGCTTTATTGTTAATTTTCGTTAGTTTGAAACACGTTACTGTTTCGAACTTTTCCATAAATAATACACGATCAATTCCAGATATTTCTAAACGTGCTCTTATTTATGTTTGTAACTATTAACAAAAACACATTATAAATCTTCTAACTACTACTCAACAGATTTACATTAATGTGTACAATTCAAAATGCAAAATGTATTTACAGCAATTATAAATATTCCTGCGAAAAAAAACTATTAAAAATTACCATAGACCTTATAGCTATACTAAATAAAATAACGTCTTTGGTTACATTTTGTTAGATAAATATCGTGACAGAGCATACGATAAGATAACAAAAATTGGGTTTGATTATCGTTATAAACAAAGTTAAATAGACAAGATGAAATGTAATTTTAACAATTAAAACCCATTGCTGGAAATAAATAAGCAATAAAATAAACAAATAAATAAATTCCAAGTCAAATAAATATTTTTTACTTAACAACATATGTTGAATAAATTTTCTTTTAGTACACTAATATTTTAATATCCAAATCTATCTTGAAACTAAGTCTCATACCACGTGCAGTGTAAAAAACATAAGCCGTACTCGTGCGGCTCTTAATCATAAATGACTATTGATTACAGCTGCTGACCAGTGTCTTTGTTATGAGTTACCACGGTATGTATTGAAGGGATTTTTTTTTTGTTTATTTACTTTTTTTCGTAAAACATTTCTGTTACACATTACCAAACAGAACACTTCTGTTGAGGATTCATTCTACTCCCAACGGGACAGTGGTACGCATCGGCAAAATCATAAGAATTAGATAGCGGTCCAAGAACTCTAATTTGTCCTGGACTGTGGAATTCGGTCCGTATTTTTCGTAAAGCGGCTTCGTCTCGCATACTTCCACACCAAATCTGCAAATTATTCACAAACTGATATGTACCTACTGAAACAATAAGAACCCAAAACATACTTTTATTAGCGACCATGAACAGCATTCTGATGGGAATCACCTTGAGGAATGCGTTCTTATCTGCCAGGTCTCTCATTTTTACAGTGTAGATGCCGGATGTAGATACATGAAGATATGCTTCCTGGTTTAAAAATCGTGAACAATTGTTAAACTACTATTTGAAAATATCGCGTTGTTTATCATAAAACTCTGAAAATTTTGAAAAACAAAATATGCGGTGTGTCTGAATTTTAAAGTGTTGCCCCACTATTGTTGTCTAGATTCCATCCATGTTAGTAGTCAAACTTTTTGAAAACTTTACAGTGCAGATAACCCAATAAGTGGGCCAATCAGTAACCAACTGTCAGGTGCTTCTCACAGTGAGAAACTTTCTAAATAAAGCTAGCTATACCGCTTTAGGATTGGAACATTTAAAATACAATTAGGAATTATAGCACTGCACGCTCTTAAAATTGGAATGTGGATGACTGCTATAGAATTCCTTGAAGATTGTTAGTTAGAGGTTTGGGGAAATTATTGCAACTAACAGTTATAGTAGCCATAATTAAGCTTTTAGTCATGCCGATATTTATTCAAAAAAAAAATGAATCGGTTCGGGATTAATTTTTTCACCTGTGCGTAGTTAACAAAGAAAAGCTGATTATGAGTCATATTGATTCCAGGAAGCGCTGGTTCTTCCCCATGTATGGACACCCACTTCCTGTAGGCCTGGAATTGAAAACATTAGCCATTAGATTAAATAAAATGTATTCCATACACTTGGCACAAAAATAACTCAAAAATGGAACATTAATTTTAAGGGATTGGACGACATGTAGAGTTTAATGCAGGGTACAAAATCAAACTTGAAGAAGGATTTCATGCAGGAGGTTAGCTTTCCCTATAATTTGTTTCTAAACTTTTAATGCCAGTAAGGATAACTATAATAATTATTGTAAACTTGCTCATAAATATCTGTGTATGCAACATTCATGCAAACTGGAGTAAATTATATTAGTTATACTATCAGTTCAATGTTTGGTAACGACTCTGTTGAATTTCCTATATATCCTCACCCTAAAGGACTGTTTTATTCCACCATTGTCTGCAATGTTTTCACCTAATGTATTCTTGCCATCGATCTGAAAATGGAATAAAAAATACGAATTAAATGTGTTTTAACGGTCTTTAATTATTGCTAGCATTTATAAAAGATAGAGCGCAGTCTTTTACAACTAAAATGGCAAACTTTCTTCGGCAGAGTTTGTATACCAGCTATTGGAAGAATTCAAAGATGACTTACATTCATTCCTATTTGTTTCATAGTATAATTAGAATACTGTTCTTCCATGCATTTGGCTTGTCTTTTAAATGCTTCGATTGTCTGATTGTCCCACCACTGTTGTAAGTTACCATTCTTGTCATACTGTCTACCTTTACCGTCAAAACCGTGGGTCATTTCATGACCGATGACTACACCAACTCCCCCATAATTCAACGACCTAGATGTATTCATAAGTACATAGTGATAATCCCAACTAGAATAAATGACATCTTTATGCAGTTTTTGTATGGAGTAAAAATAATTTTGCACTCCAGGCCTTCCAGGCGATACATACTCTTATATTCAACTGACATTACCAAAAACCAGTGCAGGAAAAAATAAGGTAAACAATAAGACGACAGAACTGTTGTTATTTTAAAGTGGTTAAAGTGATTAAGTATCAGAATATATGTATATATGTTTATACAGTTATACTACAGTTAATTGTATGTAAATAATTCTAATACTCACTTCGGAAAATG
Organism: Phoronis ovalis; assembly: GCA_028565635.1. Lineage (NCBI taxonomy): Eukaryota > Metazoa > Phoronida > Phoronidae > Phoronis > Phoronis ovalis. The sequence continues at coordinate 7,533 of JAOXYB010035561.1, read as the reverse complement.
TCTGCTATAAAACAACGGTTGTAAGATACCAGCAGGGAAAACAATATCATTTGTGTTGGGGACATAAAAGGCATTTACAATGGCAGGTTCCTGGTCCCATCTGCGTGGTACCAAAAATATAAATAGGTACAGCAAAAATCAATGATTAGTCAGAACTGGAAACTGCAAAATTAACGTGCACGTGCGGATTCTTTGACAACTATATTGTTGAATAGATATCCAGTTATCTACATAATTAACCATAAAATCCATCTATTAACTTTAACTGCACACCAATGCAACATTTGAAAGAATTCCCTTATCATATGATGCTTTTGCATAAATAAGTATTTCAAAAATTTCTTTGAATATTATTCTCACATGATACCAGTACAAAAAGTATAAGAAGTTCACTAATTTTTGATGCGCAAGAAATTAAGGTACTGCGCATAGGTAGTGCAGAGGGTGCAACTGTTGCATGCATTTTTACCTGTCTATCAGGCCCATTTTTACCAATAAAAATTCACGAAAAGGGTTAGTAGTAATTAAGGATCTGATAAAATTTGATTAAGGACAATTAAATGTAGGTGCAATATTATTTACTTTTTCAAAATTATTATCAAAATCTAGGCTCTTGCACTAGATAGCAAAACATAGATTCTTAGCTTTAATCTTTCTATGTACAATTCTGCCAAAATGGCGATCTTAGCATCACACGTATGAAGTAACATACCTTATACGACAGTTTAAAGTGTTTTTTTAATCATACCATACCAATCGATTATGGCACGTGGAATGTTAACATTGCTGAACTAAACATCCTCATGCAGCCACGACAACTTTTATTAATAAATATCAGTCTATTATTTGCTTGGCTCATCACACTTTCAAGATATTTTTAAAAAGTTTAGAATGACTGTGCAATGCTTTGACCATTCGACCCCGATATTCGACATGGTTATAAAACCATTACTGGTGGATACTTCTTGCATGCAACGTTGATATTTTTGGAGATATGTACATCTCAGGTAGCTATATGCGTACAACTACGTATACGTCCCCTTAAGAGTAAACAAAATCGTGAATTCGAATGGAAAAGACTGTATTTCTTGTGTTTTTTATCTACATATATCTGAAAGCATACTTACGTGTCCTTCTTTACTGGTTCATTAAGTTTCTGGATATTTTTTCTTAGCTCTAATCTTTCTATACTCAAAATATTTTCAAAGTATGCGTCATGTTTGCAAGTTAACTAAAACATGAACAATGCTTGCATGAAAATGAAAAGAATATTGTAACCATATATTTGGATAATATCAAAAATACTTGACAAAAGTTACACGATTTATAGCTGACATAGGTTGGTACTATAATACATGATCAATGGAACGTTGGCCGAGGTTTGCCTTTTAGGGCAGCCATTCTTTCTCTCACTTCGATTGTTAAGCCGGTAGATAAAATATCTTTCAGGGGCTGTTTTAATGAGTTTTTATAAGGAAATTCGCATGTTTTCTGCATACAACTTGGAAAGTTCTCTCAAAAGCCTTGGAAGAATTAAATAATTATATGCATTTAGCAATAATTCTTCTGTTGTGTTACATGCAAGTGTTATGTCTTATTTTGAACCTGTTTTATTCGTTGCAATAACGTACCTGTTCATAATTCTTTTCTAGCACTGTTTCATTTAAAATATACTCTGGATATCCAATTCGCTCACTCATGGCTGCAGCTTTTTCCTTTGCCACTATCTTCGTCCTTTCATCCATCCATTCATTATGGTCTAGTAGTTCGTTGAAGGCTTCTCGGATATTGTGGATCATCTCTAAAGCCTGTAAGCAATAAAATACCAATATTTCTGCGAGAGTTTTTCGAAGGCATGTATGTGTGTAATAATTAACGGAAATGTTGATTGATAATTAGTCCCCAAATGTCTTTTATAAAGATCTATATAGAGTAGTTTGAGGACTATTGAAGTGCAATTAAATCGCATTAATTTATAGTTATATAAAGACGTCCTTTATTCTAAAAACGGCGAAATATAATCTTTTGCTTGACTGACATTACCTAGCCTATATTTAAGATACAGGGGGTTACATCGTTCGTTATTCTATATTATGCAATTGAATGTCGTCCCATTTTCGTCATACTTACAGTTGATTTGCTATGCTTATCAAAGTGTTTATTAAGAAACATGATGCCAACTGCCATTCCCATTTTTTGATTACTATACTCAACACACTTGATCCAACGACTTGGCTCCTTGATAACACCCTGAAAAAGTTTATTACGTTTGACACTGTAACACTTGCCAACAGTTGTCATTGCTTTTGCCAAATGATCATATTTTTAAAAAACGACATCATTATTAATAAACATATGTATTGATTGTGTTATTCGTAGTTACAGCATATTTCTATAACAGGTGCACAAAATCGATAACATTTCGAACTGGAATCTGTTTTCCCAAGATTTGCATTCGTGTAATCGAAATAATGGCACATTCGTATAAAAAGGTACACTGTATATATTGAAGCCATACTATGTACATAACAAGCGCACATAATCTGCTTGTATAGTAATGTGTGCGTCATTTTGTACATATTTTTTACGTGCCATGAAAACATGTACAAAGAGGTTAGTCACCTTACTTAGTCAAACTACCCGTGTTCAAGATCTATTAGTAACTGACACAATTAGCTAAGTTTATCACGTTAACCTTCACTGAAGTTCAACACAAGTGTTAATTACATTATGGAAATATTTCAAAATTCATAAATGGTTCATACTTACTAGTACATTCTGCAACAAAATATCTTACCTCGATCACTTTTCTGTAGGTAATTGTTTTTTCTCTGTAAGAGGAATCCAATTCTGGCACGTATCCCATGACCATTCTCCACAGCATGTAATTCGTGACAACTCTGATATACAGTAATAATAACATCGTGTTAAATTAGTTGAAACTTTTGCCAGAAATGTGTAGTTTTTGGAAATGCAATGGGGTAGATATTAAACATATTTTTATCGGCTGCATTAGTCAAGAAACAAAATGCATATATATGTACGTATATGATTTTCATCTATAGCACACCATTGATGCCTATTTCTTTATCGGATGACAACACCATTTATAGTAAAGGAATGTTACTTTCCTGCGTAGATTTTGTGCAGTACAGTTAATTAATAATAAGTTAATTAATAATAGCATCCGGTTTCATCTATGACGTTTATATAATACCTTTTGTATCTTCATTTGCTGTGACTATTTTCACTGCATATTCACTCACCTATTGTCTGTAACAGTAACCAAATCCGCCAACTTCTTGAAGTACTCGGTAGCCAACACAGCCACATTATCATCCTCCGTGATCAAGAAAGGTACACAGTTTTGAATATACCGCAGCCATGACCACTGGAATACCATAAACAAAAGAAAAAAGATCAAAAATTTCATTTAAATATCGTATAATGACAGCTTATTTTATCTTTGGTTTAAAGCTGATCGTCTACATGACTACTGAAAAAACAAAGACAGCATTATAACAGATCGACTAAGTCATGCAGCTGTTAAAGGGCCGGGTAAGAGGATGCATACCTATACATGTAAGTACATGTATGCTTAGTTTTTCGAATAAAAACAAGTAATTGATTTTCAATTTTACCTTTTATAATGTGACTGTGAAAGCATTGTTTGCGAAAAAGCAAGAAAACCCCATTGGACTATTTACATGCAGTTGGTGAAGCCATCGTTGTGATCGACGCGTAAACAAAAACGACCCCAGTTAACATCCTGATTTTGTGAATAGCAAAGTAAACGAGCGCACAGAAAAAAACTGTGTTTTTTATTGTTCACTCGCGCATGCTTGGAACGATTGGGTTCATCTCGTTGCGACCACCACAATGGTGATTCCACAAAGTGTACGCGTACATTGTATGCATAAAAATAATTACACTGGAAGTAGTTGTGCCATTAGTTCTAGGCCAGAGGTATTACCCTGGCCAAGCTCGATCGAAGACAATTCAAGCAGCGATTTATTTTATAAATCCTCACTAGAATGATTTACCTTTGGGACAGTTCTTTGTAGTTGCGTTATAGACATCTTCTGAACCATAGCTTGGGCATCATGTCTCTCAGCAGCAGGGATAGTTATCTGTAAATGAATCTTGTATTTTTTTATTTCGGCAACAATTATTTACATTAATTTCAATTATTGGTGCGGTGTAAAACTACAAAAAAAGGAAATTCATGTTCTGTATTGCGCTAAGTAGGAAACTGTACAAAAATGTAAGGAATAAATTGTGTGAGTTGTTTTTGTCGTTTATCATCACACATTTTAATAACCATAATTTTGTGCAAAATGTTTAATTAATAACTGCTTAATATCTACAAGTGTGTATCTTTTACCACTGCAGACTTACATTCGCCAGTTTTATCTCAAATTGAAGAACATCTCTCATTTCTTGTTGCGCAAATGTTCTGTTGGCTCCAAGCAACATAGCAATGTCCACCATGTACTTTAAGTATGCCTTAATATATGGGGAATCTTCATGTTGGAGATAGTACTGCCTACTAGGTAGACCCAGCATTGGTTGGTCCATCTGAAATCAAGACCATCTAAATCACTTTCATACCAAAAGCACAGGCCAACTTTTAAGACAAACTACGCCACCGACACAGGCACCGAGCCTAAACTGTTTGCAGTTAGAGATATTTTAAAACCACGACTTGAAAACGTGTAGAGAGAAAGAGAAGTTAAATTATATCATTTTTATGATCTTGATTTTAGTTTATAATTTTGAGATATCTAAAATGTTGCGCTGATATGTTTTACTTCAATTTAATACAATAGGCCATTGGAACCTGTTTTTAAACAAATAGTGAGGGTAGGCGGTAGCTGGAGCCAGGTTGGCACTTGCCAAATGTTCTTGATTATATTGCTCAAAGCATACAATTATTATTATAGCTGAACAAAATTCTCTGAGTAGTGCAGGGAAGCAGCCAACTAAAAGTAAGATTCATGGTTCCACTTACTTGTAGTATATATCTCGTTGAATCTTGATCGTCAATTCCCACCCATGATTCTACTAGTACTGGCGTATTATAATCGATCCTCAACTTTGCGACAAAATCTTCTAACTGGAATTTTTTAGAGTCCCATGTCCTATCAGCCACAGGCCATCCTCCTAATTCTTTTAGTGCGACTCTTAATGGGTTGTCACCAACTGCTTCAATCTGGCCTAAAGCAAATTTGTGAGACGGGTGTGAAATATATAACATGTCACCTAGCTAAATTTCGGGAAATGACAAAATTAATTCTAATTGATGTTTGGCTCTATAATGCAAACTACCCGCGTATGCAATCTATATATCAGCTCATATTATCTGAGGGCCAATTAAAGAGACACAATAACTGAATAAAAATGTGAAACATATTACGTATCCCACATAGGAACTGAATTTTCAAAAAATGTTATTCTTTTTCTTATTTTCATTAAGTAAACTGAAAGAAAACTCATAATAGTAATAGTATAATATACTTCCCGTATTAGACTCAATATTCACTTACTTGTATTTATACAGGATCTGTATAAATTCTTAGCTTTTAGAGTAACATTAGTATCTGTGCTACTAGGTTTTTCTTCCAATAGTACTGAAATGTGTTTTATATCATTATGATTGCAATTTTTAAATTACTAATGTAGCATGATGGGACTACTAAGCTGGGACACAAATTTTCGTCGTTGGTGGAGGCGAAAAATTTCGGTCTTCAATAGGGTACCATTTTTGGCATAGATCTTGTTTAGAGTCTACTTTTCCAACCTCCACAACCACTTTTGTTTAGAGCTTTTTTTAGGTCAGTAATGAGCATGATTACCCATATTTTATTTGAGTGCTCCTCCCTGGTTCAGAACAAGTATATGGAGGATGGTTGGTGATTATTACTGAATATTTCTAAAAAAAATACCTCATTTTACACTGCAAAAATACATCATAAAGCTTTATAACAGCAATGTTAACTTTATTTGCTATTACAGGCAGCAATACATGAACGGTGTCGGTATCCGGTTTAACTTTATATAAAGATTACCAAAGATTAAAAGGGTCAGAACTATAGTTAAAATATAACAGGATAATTACACTTTAGTTTGAGTTGAACGCTATCATGAAGCATTTCAAAGGTATTAACGCTTGATTTATCGTCTGGTATCACGTGCTCTTTGTTGAAAGTGCCACATGCAAATTCGAAAAAATCCTCACAAGGATCCACGGTTTTATCCAAAGATTTCATAAGCGTCCCAGCTGGAAAACCAAAAACTTTGAAATTTAATACATTGTGGCCACATGGAAGAATAGTTCAATAATAATTTTGGTAAATACATTATATTCAAAAATGTTATACAAAATTATTATTATTTCATTTATGTATTTCATGTATGTATGTCATGTATGTATGTATGATATGTATGTATGTATGTATGTATGTATGTATGTATGTGTGTGTGTGTGTGTGTGTGTGTGTGTGTGTGTATGTATGTACGTATGTACGTATGTATGTATGTATGTATGTATCTATGTATGTGTGTATGTGTATGTGTATGTGTATGTGTTGAACGGATTTTGCCACTTTTAAAACGTAAATATTCCGTTTCCCGTTGCAAATGTTTAGCGTGTGTACAGCCTGGTGCGTGTAGATAATGAATATATCTATTTTAAAGAAAAAGCGTTGATATAAAGTTTTTTATTCTCCTATTCTCTCCCGCATAAATAAATATTCAATTTTTATTATGTGATATATAACGGAATATTACGATAATAATGCATAATTATTTTGTAACACATACAATGTTTTGTTAACCCGGCCGATCGCGATCCATAAAATAATCGACAAGTTAAAATAAATTAAGGATGGACCTACGATGCAGTTATTTTTTCTAATAATGGGTACCAACTTTCAAATTGACTGCCCCCGGACAATAAACACAAAATTTCCAGTATCTGTGATACATTTGAAACAAATAGAAATTTGTATTTTCGCCTTGTGTACACATCAATAGTAATGCGTGCCTAGACGTAGTTTTGCTGAGAAGAATGTACTATGCTTGTTTAGTGGTACAGATTTCATGAAAACTGTCAGCCTATTACCGACACCATCTAAGTTGTGAATGCAATTCAAGTAATATGAATACCACACTGTCAAAAAACAAAGTGTACAGGTGTGAGGATGGTAAGAGCAGGTTTTGTTGTTAAAACTACTCAAGCATATGAATAAAGTTACTTTGTATTTTATTGCGGGTTATTTTGGTATGATACAACAAAAATATAATAAACATATATATATGGCTTCTGGAATGCTAAGTTTACTGAACTAAAACCCACATGCAGCCACGACTGTAAACTTGTATTAATACAAATTAGTCCGAAATGTGCTTGTCATCAACTTTTCAAAGTATTTTTTGCAAAAAATGCTAATTTTAAAAAAAATTAGAGTAATTATGCAAGTGTTTTGACTATTCAACATTATAATCATACCAAGTAATACTGCATTACTGATG
>JAOXYB010035550.1:0-13879 GCA_028565635.1 Phoronis ovalis | reverse complement strand
AAACTTCCAAACAACACCCCTTAGGAAGTGTCACACCTCCAACAAACCACCCCTTTTCGTGATTTTAGCCAAAAAACGGACCCTAAGCACGTAACGCGCGTTACGCGCCGGCGGTTCGAAAAATATACGCTTTCACGCGAAATTTTGTTGGAACATGCGTACCCACTTTCATATTGACCACCCCCCGGGCCTATGACTTGTCCGTAGGGTCCTGGCAGTTCGAAAAACATACCCTTTCATGTGAAATTTTGTTGGAACATGCGTACCCACTTTCATATTGACTACCCCCCGGGGTAGGGCATAAACAAAACTTTATGCCTGAAAAAAGGTCACACTAATATTATAATTATCTACAATAGCTGTTAAGGTGTAACAAAAGTTATACCCTTTGATTGCCATCTACTTTGTAAAAAATGGTTACCTTCAAGATTATTGTTTGCACTTTCCAAAATTGAATCAACCATAGCCTCGTAGCAAGTATTCATTTTGTACATTTTAATAATCAGTTTCTCTGCAAACAAATCATAGCTTATTAGCATTCTCAAAAGATTGAATTACCGTCACATGTCGCATATTTAAATAAATTTTAAATTTTATTGCCTATGACAAATTTCTGTCAGACAGCAGAAACATAATTAGCATTTTGAAAATCCATTTCAAATGTGAATTCCTTATTCATATATTTGTAAAGTAATTTTTTGCCATCTTGTCTTAGGAATTGATAATTTTATCAGTTCTGTAATTTTTATTATAATTAAATTTATTTTTATAATGTACATCTTACTTATTTTTATTTAAAATAATATTTAAATTGGTAAATAAATATATTTCTTGAATTTTAATTGGTGAAAAACCTGCAATTTTTACAGTCAAAGTACTGATGAATGTTTAACAGCATCCTAATATTCAACTGACACATTGAATATATCTTTGAAGTTACATTTGATTCTAAAATTAATATGAGGAATCACCGAAAAACTTTAATTTGGACTAATGCAAAAAAATTAAATCTGACCACCATATATACCGTATACCCTTTTATTTTAAAAATAGCCGAAATTAACAATTGATACCTAGCTAAGAGATATAATAATATGTTTACCACAAGTCCATTAATTGTTTTTTTACATAGGTTCCAGTGTGCAGAAAGCCGTTGTATACCATGGAGTTGGTTGTGTGATGGGGAGAGTGATTGTTTTGGGGGTGAAGATGAACCACCATCCTGTATAAACCATGATTGTGAACAGCATGAGTGGAAGTGTAACAATGGTGAATGTGTATCAGATAAATTCATGTGTGTACTATTCATTTTCAAGTTTTTTCTACTAGTTTTTGATTTAAATATCATTGTGTGCATATGGATATTAATTAAAATGCCCAATCGAAGTGCTGTTTGAGCACACTGTAACGTCAGTTACCACATAAAAGGTGCCACAGTTAAATGTTATTTGTTATATTCAATTATGAATAGCTACTGATAGATTGGATGTTTCAAATTATGCCTTAATGATGAGTGACCAGATTAACATTAAATTCAGATCCCAAAGAATCAGTTCCTGAATAAGTCTGTACATGGGACCTGCATTTATCCCTACCCGCAAGGATATATTAAAATTTTATGTATAGTTTACCAATTTTACCATAAATTTTATCTAATTTATACACAAGTCTTAAATTACTACAACGACAGAATGGCCTATCTAGGCTAACGTTATTTTTAAGAAAATCTGTTTTGTACCAGGAAAGTTTAATACTGATTATTACTTTAAAATAGCACCTAGCTTAGAGTAAATGATGGATATCAAAATGTCTTTAATTGAACCTCTGTTACAAAGATTAATATTCTCTATTAGATGTGACGGTTCTCCAGACTGTGTTGACCAATCAGATGAAAGCAACTGTACAGGACCAACAACTCCTCAAAGAACATACATGTGTCCAGAAACCAAATTCTCCTGTTCAAGCATTGGTCCTTGTATAGAACTGAATCACATATGTGATGGAGAGATTGACTGTTTTTTGGGTGAAGACGAGACTATGGGACTTTGTGGTGTCAGAAAGAAATGTTCACAGCAAGAATTTCTTTGTAAAAATCAGACGTAATTATTATTAAACTATACTACTATTAAAAATCTTCTCAGAAGGTCTGGTTTACTTTCACCAAATCCGTTCTCATTACTATCATACAAATATTGTCTAGATTGTGATCTCTAGGTTTTGTACCTAAATCTTTATTAAAACAACTTTAAATTAAGTTATTTCTTTCCTACTTCTCAGTTATGTTTTCATAACATATTTCAGTTGTAATTTGTATTTTATGAATTATATATTATTCATTTTTGTAGATATTTTTCATTATTTTCTTTTAAGATACTCTTGTATTTACTGAAGTTATATAGGGTAATTTATATAGTGTTTACAGTAATACTTCTTTATTGCATTACAAACTCTATTATTTTTGACAAATTATATATTTATTGTATAGTGCAATTGAATACCAGGAGAGAAGTATTTGCACGTATATAAAACTTTTTTTATTTTGTGGTATAAAACATGTTCTTAATCTTGTATCATATCATTTGTTAAAGATACAAACTCTTTGAAACTTATTCACTTTACAGATGCATCCCAGTAGATTGGCGCTGTGATGGTGAAGCTGACTGTAAAGATATGTCAGATGAAGCTGATTGCATGTCTTCAATGCTTACCACATTATTGCCAGATGTCCCTGAATATGTCTCATTGCCTGGCAACTGTCATCAAGGCTCATACAGGTGTAATAATGGTGAATGTGTGAGTTTGGAAAAAGTATGTGATGGTAAAAATGATTGCTTAGACCATACAGATGAAAATGGAGGTTGTGGTAAGATATAAATTTATCCTTTTAAAGAAAAAAAACATGAAATAGGTACATCAAGTTAGTAGACAACAGATAACAGACCAGATGGCAGATATCTGCTAGAAAACGTCGTTAGCAGATAGCAGATGAAAACGTCAAGTTAGCAGACAACAGATATCTGCTAGAAATCATCTGCTGGCAAATTAATAAAAAAAAATAATTTAAAAAAAATAAATAAAATTAATTTTAAAAAAAAATAATAAAAAAAAAAATGAAATTTTTTTTTAAAAATTAAAAATAAAATTTAAAAATAAAATTAATTAACTTGATGTTTAATTAACTCTGCTAACTTGATGTTTTCTAGAAGACATCATTCTGCAAGCAGATGATTTCGTCTGCCAGTAGATGATTTCTAGCAGATATCTGCTGTCTGCTATCTGTTGTCTGCTAACTTGATGTACCTCCATGAAATTGTCTGTTGTGTGTGACAATAATATAAAAGCTTGTGTTATCAATAAATCAGTACTGCACTTAAAAATTAGTGTTATATATGTTTAACTAAAGCACTTGACAGCTGGGCATAGCTAAGGTGTCATTGTTGTATGTAACACTTTCCTGTGTTGCGATAACAGCTTCAATTTTACCCAATAAGCTTCATATTCGGTACAGTGTAAATACATGTGAAAGTGCAGATTATTGTAGATTTGACCTTGTGATTACTTGCAATATGGCTGACTGATGGCCATGCTTGTTCCTGAGAGGTCATGTCATGTACGTTGCACCCATTTCAGGAAAGACGAAGCATTGACTGGATGATTCGAAAGTGGATTCATGAAGACCATAATTAGGTTAATGGATGTATTAAGCTAGGTGTATTAAGCTAGAATAACCTTAGGAAGTTGGTTAAATGCCAGTATGAATCTTTGACATTTTTTGCTGTGTGTAACACTTTCTTTGTCTCACAATAACTGCTTCAGTTTTTATTTGATCTGAGCTTCATATTCGATACACGATAAATACAAGATCAAAGTACAGGTCAGTAATAATTTTGAACTGGATCATCCCAAGGTGGCCGAGTGGTAGCCATGTTTGTTCTCGAGATTGTACGTTGCTTCATTGTCTTCAGTTTTTATCCGATCAAGCTAGGAGGCAATTTAAATTGACCTTTGATGTACTGGCTGCCAGGTAATAAAAACATGAGTATCTTATTGCAGTTCTACAAATAGGAATTATTTGACGTGATTTTACTAACCCAGTTACTTTTGAGCTATCACCTGCATTGTGTGACAACAGGTAGGAGTCGGTATGCTCAAAATTTACATTAATTATTTCTATTCAATTAGGAATAGTGAGTAGTAGAAATCATATTAAAATTACTTGACAAATAACGAGTAAGGTTTATTTAGCTGTGGAACAGACAAATTTCAAGTAAAATCTGCATGTTTTGCATGTACTAATTGTTTGACAGGTATGTATCACTTACAGTTTTGGATAGTACAACATATCCCACAGGCACCAAAGCTATCAAAATCAAATCAGATTCTGTCAAACTCCTAAATAATTAAGCTTTGACTAGAATTATTCTAATGCTGTTTTTTTTTAAAGATATTTCCTGTATATACAAAAATGGTGGGTGCAGCCATACATGTGTAGCATCTCCACGAGGTCCTCTTTGCTCGTGTCCAATGGGATACTTACTTTTATCAGACAGGACCACATGTGAAGATAAGAATGAGTGTTTGGAGTCATCAAGGATTTGTTCACAGATTTGTTTCAACACAAAGGGGAGTTACAGGTTAGGAAAGCTATTGAAAAAACTGTTTATTCATAATGCACCGGCCATCAAAATCATAATGACTATAGATATAACAGAGCATCATCTCTGACTATCAGTTGTGGAACATCAATTTTTAGCAATGCTATATGATAGCTCGAGCTGTGTGTGTGTCTGTGTGTGTTATTTTCCAGCTTAAATCGAGTATACATGTAGTGACTATAGTCCCTTTTCCTTTATTTCACTGAAAACAAGTAAAAGGGAAATGGGTCCCTAGGCCCTCAGCTTTTACTTAATATTCAATATCCAACAAAATGAGGTTCTCAAGACCTACACTATGGTTATCTGAATAAGGATAAAATAACTTTATCGTCATGTCCTGGTAAATATATATTCAAGTAATCCAGTTTTATATCTCTTTGGACAATTAAGCTTTACAATTTCTGATAAAGTTTTAGAAGCAGAAATATTTTAGTAAATACACAGAAGCTCAACATGAAGGCTATTTTAAATATGTTGTGTGATCCTGGGGTATGTGGAAATTTTAAAAAGTGTCAGTCTCCCATTCATATAAAATTACAGTATCTAATTTGCACTCATAGTCGTAACGCTTTCGAAAACCATTGCATAATTATAGGCACTGTAATCATACTGTTTCCTTATCATTTTGTACACAATAATTGCTTCACTTTTAATACAATCAGAGTCATATTCGGTACAGGGTATATACAGGTCAAAGTACAGGTGGATATAATTTTGACCTGGATCACTTAAATAATTTTTGTTCATGGTGTGTAACAATAACAGCTTCATATGCGATAAAGGGCAAGAAAAGGTCAAAGTACAGGTCAGGTACAATTTTGACCTGGAATACATCCAATATGATGACTTGTGGGTATGTTCGTTTTCGAGAGGGCACGTCATATTACACCACTTGCCAAAAAGTCAATGCATGGACTTGAAGATTCATGAAGATTGGTAAGTGTAATAGCTAGGCTAGGTAGTATTTTAGAATGACCTAATGTTTTAAGCCAGAAAGTAAATATTGGCAGCTTTGTTTGTTCTTGTGATGGTACGTTGCAATAAAGCTTCAAGTTCGGTAGATACATAGAAAGTATGAGTCAAAGTTCATTTGAGGTGTAATTTTGACACAGAATACTTCCAATATGGCTGACTGGCAGCCACAAAGCTTTGATTGGACGATTTTCAGATGGATTTGTGAAAGCCTTAGATGAGTGGTGTATTAGGCTAGATGGGATTTTTGAATAACCTTAAAAAGTGGGTCAATCCTTTGAATTTTCAATGTTTTATGTTGTGCATAATTGTTTTTATCTCTCAATAACTTCTTCAGTTTTTATTGGATCTGCTTCATATTTAGGACAGGCTAAGTACAGGTCAGTGTACAGGTAATTAAGTTACAATTTCGACCTGGATAACTTCCAATATGGCTGAATAGCAGCCATGATTGTTTCTGAGAGAGCACATCACATTCAGCCACTTTGTAGGAAGACAAAGCATTGAATGGATGATTCGAAGGTGGATTTATGAATTCAAAGTGAATGCGTATACATATACAGGTTAGGTAGAATTTTACAGTGATTTTCAAAAGTGGATAAAATGTCAATCCGACTCTTCGACATTTTTCTTTGCATGTAACCCTTTTTTGTCTCCCAACAACTGCTTCACTTTTCGGTCAGCTTTATATTGTTAAAGGTAAATACAGGTCAAAATACAAGTTAGGTATAGCTTTGACCTGGATCATATCCAAGATGGCCAACTGGCACCATATTTATTCTTGAGATTTTACATGCAATAGCATGTTCAGTTTTTATTTATGTTTTTAGCTTCCTATTCAATCTAGATTAAATACAGTTCAAAGTATACAGGTTAGGTGTAAACTTGATTTGGATTGCTTTCAATATGACTGGATGATTTGAAGGTGGATTCATGAACATTCAATAAGAAATATTTTCCACATTTGGAAGTACTTGTATGCATTATGATTCTAAGAATGACTTCTACCAAATCAGACATATTTCAAAAATTGCACTGCCTATCTACAGACCACATATTGCCCAATGAATACTTGATCACCAACCATTCTAATGTGATGGGCATCTGTCGCTGTAAGCAACTTGTTATGCTTAAATTTACATTTGAACTGTTTCAGAACTAACTGAGCATGATTGTATAAAATGTTTGTTGTTAGATAGCAAGCATTCAGATTTTTTCACTAGTACTTATCATTGTTTTTTTTCTCACAATATTTAACACATTTTAGATGCAGTTGTACCAAAGGGTATATGCTAGACCAAGGCAGTGGGAAATGTAAGGCAACTGGCCAGGTACCACAGGTAATCTTCAGCAATCAGCAAGATTTGAGAATAGTTTCTACACATGGTCACCACTATCATCCACTTACTAACAACAGCCATGGGTTTGCTGTTGGTATAGATTATGATTCAATAAAAGGTACCATTTTTTGGTCCGATGTTGAAAGGCATACCATAAGCATGTTTTCTATGAAAACCAAATTGGTGCAAGATTTACCAATCAAGGTTCATGAACCAAATGGATTAGCTTATGATTGGGTTGGACATAATTTGTATTATACAGAAAGTGATCCAAAGTACATTATGGCCTGCTCTATGCTGAAAAATTTCTACTGCACAGTAGTTATAGCTACAAATCTTGATAAACTTAGAGCAATTGTGGTGTACCCTCAGAAAGGATTGACGTTTTGGTCAGACTGGGGAGATGCTCCTTATCCAAAAATTGAACGATCATGGATGGATGGAAGTCATAGAGAAGAAATTATCAATGATAAAATAGTGTGGCCTAATGGACTAGCAATAGATACAGTCATGGAGAAACTTTATTGGGCTGATGCAAAATTAGATAGCATTGAACTTTCTGATTTAAATGGAGGTAATCGCCAAATATTACCTTCATCAGGCGTGCATCATCCATTTAGTTTAATTGTCTTTGAAGATGACATTTTCTGGACAGATTGGGCTGTGGGTGCTGTACTGAAGGCAAACAAGTATACTGGTCAAAATATGACTAAACTTGTAGATGCTGTCAGGCACCCTATGGAATTAAAAATTCTACATCCTGTGCAGCAACCACCATTGCAAAATCCTTGTGATGATGTCAAGCTTCCTTGTAGCCATATTTGTTTGTTGAAACCAAGTGGTGCTACCTGTGCATGTCCATATGGATCCCGTATGAAGACTGAGTCAGTGTCAGATTGCGAACCTATATTAGACTTCAATATAAAACAATTATCTTCAGCTTCACCAAATACGATTACTTCTGAATTTGTTAGAATATATCATGAGCAGAATATGTCTTGTCCACTAAATATCTGTCATAATGGTGGAATATGTGTGAGGATGCTTCGAGGCAAGTTGTACTTTTTAATTTTTTTAAATATCAAAACTTGATAAAATAACATTCAAACTATTAATAGATGTAACTATATTTTAGGTTATCAAAAAAAAAATTGAAAAGTGATTAAATATTCAAAATCTAGACTCTTTTAAATTTATGTTTAAAAAATAATAAGTAAGTTTGTTGATGAAATTAATGTTAATATGGATTCATATAAGCCAACCAGAGAAATTAATAAAATTAATGTAGTTTTACCTACATGTAAATGCAGTTTTATTGACCTCTAGGTAAGGTTATATATATTTGTAATAGAAGTGTGATATAAATCACCAGATGAAAGTGAATCACAGAATTGTTAATACTTGTAGGAGAGGTGTGTAAATGTCTACCTAATTTCACTGGATTGATGTGTGAGAGTTCATCTGCTTTACATATGGAAGACAAAAGTTTTAAACCTCAATTGGCTGGAATAATTGTGGGCTGTGTTATCATCCTATCACTTGGAATTCTTCTTACAGCTTATATCTGTAAACGAAATAGGTAAGTATTGTTTGACAATGGCATGAAATGTAGTATTTTTTTTTAATTTTCAAAATTTTAAACTACATTCTCTTCTATCATTTTATTTCTATACATGTATAATATATATATGCAGACTTTATTTCCTGATTTATTTTATTATTAAAATTAATGAGATTCTTTTGCATTTTGATTAGACATATTGTTGCATTATTTTTTGTATATTTTTTATAACCTCTTGCAGGCCTGCCTATAGTTTGCTTGAACAGTTTGTCAAGTTTCACAAACCGTGGAGTCGTCGCCGTAATGATAGTGTTGAGAGGCTTGTAACCTACCACGCTGGTCATGATGTAACAGATGTAAGTAGTTATAATTTTATTGTTCAAGTTTTACTGTTATCAAACTGATGAATGCAGTAGAACCATGGGGGACATATGTATGTGAACAAAAATATAACTGCCAAGGTTCAAACAAAAGCCCACCTCCCAGTGAAACCCTACCAAAAGGAATAAAGTATCAAATCCTATAAACTACATAGATTGAACCAATGTGCTATGTAATAAATATGTAATAAACCAACACAGGCTTTTAAGGCTAAGCTAGATCCTCGTGACTGTTTTAAGTAAAAATTCAAGAAAAATCTGTAAAACACTTTTTTTACACAAGCTAAATATTTTCTGAAACTTGAACATTCAGATTATGGATGCAGTATATATCTAATACATTACATCTTCATTAGCCTCTTTTCCTTTTTGGTATTGATTTACCAGAAATTTTGATCGATCTTGATTAAATGTTGCTTTATTTTTTCTAGACATTTCAAAAATGCTGCTATATAAAATTATTTGGACATCATGGTCTTTGCCTGGCACAGGAATATTCCAATACATGGGGTATAGCACATTATAAGTGTTGTGTTATGCACATTTTTTGCATAAAATGTTACAAAACATAATTATATTGTAACATAAAGCAAACATGAAATTAGATGAAAAGCACAAACAGCTAATGACTGGATGTTCTAAGCACTACATGGTTGCATTCCTGTCTTTATACTGGTACCCTTAAATAAACTTGTGTATACAACAGGCAATAGCATAAAGTGGTAATTGTCAATTATTCACTGTGGAGACAGAAAAGTGGGCGTATACCAACATGTTATCATCACTGATCATAACTTCCATTTCAGATTTGACAGAATTATTTATTTAATTTAAAAAAAAAGCAAGTGTGATGCCACAGAATTTTATGCAATAAAGGTACTGCATTTTGTCCTATGCAAAAATCAGAAACTGAGTATTTTATCATCAGAAGGGCCTAGCTAGCTTAGCCTTAAAAGCTTTATATTTGGGATTAATGTCAAAGAATTCAAATGTAAATCCAAGCAAAGTTAAACGCAGTTATAAAGTGGGTCTGTTGCACTAAAGCACAAAGTATGTCTTTTGGAAAATTTGATATGTAAGAATCGTGCAGGAGGGCAACATTCAGACGCAAAATTTTTGGGCAATCTGGAAAATCAAGAGATGGTAACCATGAACTTTGAAACTGCAATATAATGCCTCTTTCAGGTCACAGTAAGATACCAGCAACAATATTTATAAAATCTGTTGTGTAATTAGGATGCCCCTAAAGTTCATGAGAATTGTATGTTTCTAACATCGGGCTCTTCTATAAAGCCTGTAAATTTTAAAATGTTTTTAAACTTAAATTAAAATAACATCGAAAAGTGTATGAAAAGTATTTTAAAATTATAAGATATATATCTCGGGATTAATTTTAGAAACAAAACAATTTCTTTTGAAGAATTATATTATTTATTTAATAATTATTACTTTTGTTTTTGTTATTCAATCTACCAGTTTCTTTCTGACAGTATGTATAATTTTAGGTAAATTCCAAGGTGGGTAGACAGTCTGCATCAACTAGTAGCAATAATTCACAAACAGATCTGACAATTGATCCTGACATGTCTTCGGAATCTTCCTGTGAAATTACGAATGATTTGAATCATTTACTACCTAATTCTGTTCACCATGGCTCCATAAACTATCCAAGAAGAATGAGAAAGAAAATTATAATTTGAGGCTAACAAGGAGAGAGTGTGGCTGACTTTTTAGAAGCTTAAAATACTTTATGGCTTTATTGGTTCTTATTAAATCACCTGATTTATGCTTGATACTTGCTAATATGCCAGAAATTATATATGTGCAGAAAATATCAGCAGATATGTCATTATTGCTTTAGTTCTATGTTGGTAATGTAATTATTAGGAAGTTACCCACATCCATCAGGTTTATAGGTTTAATGATTTTTCTTTTGTTTAATATTTGCTGCCACTGCATTTAATTATACTTTGTGAAATTAAAGTAAATTAATTAATAATAAGTGATATACAGTGTGTTCACTTTCTCCAAAGGAACAGTGAGATTATAGTGAAATGTTATTATTATCTTGTTATTGTAGTTACAACAGAATTTTCCATAAAAAGATGCACTTTGAAAAAAAAAATCACATGTTTGCAACATAACGTGTTCTGTTTTTTCTGTTAAGTTCTAATGTCAATAAAGCAAACGCTGCTATTTCTTCTAGCAAAGTCAACATAAAATTTGCTTTTCCTATGCTTCACTACTGAGTTTTGAATGCTTTGACAGTAATTAAAATTAAATTAATACATCGATTTGGAATCAAGAATCCGTCGCTTATGTAATTGAGTAGAATACGAACACGCAGTAAAAAAAAATATGAATACTATAGTGTCTGGTATTACAATATTTTTAAAAATGCATTTGAATATATTTTTCGGATTTAATCACTGATGAACAAAGTATATAGTTCATTTTTATATTAATTTATGGATAAAGAATTAATTTTTTCCAACAATTTGGAGGAACAAAGCATCCTCCAAACTACGTACGCCAAAGGTAAAATTGAAGACACCAAAAATATGATGTAGTCCGTTTTAAATGGAATAGTTTTTCCAAAACACAATCTATAAGAATGCATTTGTATAGCCCTTAAGATTTTGATGTGGCCTGTATGATAATATTAAATTTAATTGTGTATGTGTGGAGTTTAGATTTTAGGCAGTAAATTAATAAAAAGCGCTTGCTTTTAAATAATTTCAATTATAAATATTTGGACACTTGCAGAATTAATGCCAGTAAAAGTATGGTATACCCAATTTGCTAATCTCTAATCCTCTGATTATTAAGGACGGAAGTTTCAGATTTCAATTGCTAAAAAACAAAGTTTGCTGGTGGTTTCTTTCTCGTATGTTTTAATGTTTTGACCATTCTGATGACAGTAAAACGCATACTTTTAAAACTACCCAAGTTTGAATGAAATATATTGACACAGCGATTTAATGTCTGCCTTATGTATGTGTGTGGCGTAACACGACACTACTGTTACACCGGCTATTACAAAAGGGACAGCATCTATTCATAATTTCCCCTACTACGTCATACATGCTGAATCGGGTGTCGTGGGAGTGTTCGATGAAAAGTACTTGAATAGGAAGCATGAAAAGAAAATTGTATTCCACGGTATGAAAAATATCGTATTTTTTATCGTTTACGTTGCGATTTTTTTTTCACCAACTTGTGTGTTTGTTAAATATGTACCTCTCAATTATTTAGAAAAAAATCTATATTTAGTTGTGCTTCATATTTAAATAAGCACTATTTTCTGGAATATTTTATTTGTAGTTCGATTCGTAAAGAAAGTAGTAAAGAAAGTAGATGTACAGTAATCATGTATAACATTACTCAAAGCAAACAAGCGCAAAATCGAATTTTTCTATAAATTACTTCAAATTCTCAAGACAAAATATTTTACTTAACGGTTCTGCACAGTGATACAAAATATTGTTTGATGAATGGAAAATGTAAGAAAAATCGTTTTCGTTACCAAACAAGTAATCATACATCTTCTGTATCAAAGCAAGTCTTCAAGTCATCAACTGTAGTTTTTTTTTTCAAAATGAATGATGATGGAAGTACCTCCAAGGAAAAAGTGTTATTATATGTTGTTGTATTTCTATTACTTTGTGAATATGGGTTTGGTGGAAATGACAATTGTAAGTAGGATATTTTAATGTATATACTATTTATATTGCCTTGGTTTGGCAGAATAGTATGACGCTTACATGCAGTTTTTACAGCCGCATTTTGAAGTTGTATAAAATTCTTATCGTTAATTTTTCACCATCTTAAAATAACTATAAATTAAAAAATAAAGTAAAGCTGATGAAAAAATGCTATCGCATTTTGAATATTTATATAACTTATTAAAAATTGTTTTTGTTCCAGATTTCTTGAAAACTAAATCAAAAATCATACATACATACTCAGTGTATCAATTACAACGTATTATTGTTTTAAAAATATGAATAAATATTCATGAAGATCGTCTTTTCCTGAGAAACGTTAATTGAAAATATCCAAAAGTTCAATTATTTAAACAAAGTTGTTTGCATGCTATTATCCTTAACCAGTTTTGTCTCATTTTCAGTATGTCCCACTAACGGTAGACTTAATGTAGATTCATCCTCAGTAATTCAGACCATAAACTGGCCTGACAATCTTTATCTAGACGACACATTCTGCTACTGGTTTCTAATTCTACCCGAACCTAAGACATATAAATTTGAATTTGCCAAAAATAGCGGTCCTGAATTTGACATCAGTTACTCCAGCAATTGTAACGATTTCATGGTTGTATGTCAAGATTCCGAATGTTCTCATCGGTAAGTGGCCGATTAAAATGACGATTTAACACTCATGCAATAGCCCTTTATCTCTTCGCGCGTTTTTGTTCCCGAATAATGTGTAATGCCTTTGCCAGGGCTTCGTCATCCCTGCAAGATCCTGCGCATATATATCCCGGGGGACTCAAATATATCTGGTACCTATTGGTTTTTGAAAAAGCTCCTAAATGCGTTTTTCCATTTTTAAGTTTTGACCCCTTTTCACTGACTGGAAGAAATTTTAAATACCAGTGCCGTCGGACAGTTTTTATAAAGGAGGGTGCGTTTGTAGTGTTTTTAGAATTACCGATTTCAGAAAATATCCGTTCAGTAATCAAAAAAGGTCGCTGAAACGTCTCCGTGCTGCCAAAAAAATTGACAAGAAAAAAAGGCATTTCCTCTCCAGTTGTAACAATACGCTGTCAGTTCAAAAGGAGGGGTGCGTGTTTTCCAGTCAGTTCAAAGGGGGGGGTGTTACTAGTTCAAAGGGGGGGTGCGTTACTAGTTTCAAAAGGGGGTGCGGTTTCATATAACGGAAGCACCCATCGAGTCTGTTCCCCATAATATCTGTTCCCCAGACGAGTCTGGCTGGCTGGCAAACCTTAAA
>JAOXYB010035539.1:0-10292 GCA_028565635.1 Phoronis ovalis | reverse complement strand
CTAGGCGATTCACAAGCCATCCTCGTCAGAAATGGACGACCAGTACAGTTGATGGACCCACATAAACCAGAAAGAGAAGTGAGTTTAAATGGGCTTTATATTTGGAATATGAGACGGCTGTTAATCTTTCTGATCCAGTTGCTGATTTTATTGCCATATGGTTGTTTCTGGATAGGTGTCACCAGTATCATACAGGCATTTGAAGTATACCTCTTAGTCAACCGTCGTTGCATGCGTCCCTGTTATGTGTCGATGGATCAAGTTACGCTACTGTAATTTGATATTAGCAAGCACTTATTTTTTTTTTTATTAGAAGTTGTTTTCCTTTCTCCATGTTTTTGTAATTACAAGCAATGCACCTAATATTGTTCAGAATTTGTTTTCAAGAATTCTACAACTAAGTTTATGTGAATCGAAGCATTGTTTAGTTATCTGTATAAGGCAGTTATCACAAAACAAATATTTTAAATATAATTCTGCTTTAATATGTTTCCTGTACTGAACTTGTACTTATGCCCTTTTCTTTGTTATACCTATGTTTTGTGTGTGTTCATTCAGGATGAAAAGAAAAGAATAGAGGCCCTGGGAGGCTGTGTTGTGTGGTTTGGTGCTTGGAGAGTTAATGGCACATTGTCTGTGTCTAGAGCAATAGGTGACAAATATTATCATGTATTATTATACAGGCAAGAGTAATGTTAAGAGCATATACACAAAGCGGGTTAAGAACTGCTTAAATTAGGCATTCTGACATGAAGAATTTAAGTTGAGGTGATAACAATGGACAATTAAAAACTTCTCAAGTAACTGAGTATCTGTACTTATTAGTTAAAAGAGCTAAGTGTTATCCCATTGTTGTTTCAACTGCATATATACTTTGTCTCAACTCACTACAACTAAGATGGGTATTCAGTACCTTAAGAATAACTCCTTATAAACTGAAACATCAAAAATAATACATTGTTGTTCTTTCGTATTTGTTGTCTTTCTCAGTTTTAGAAAAAGTATTATTTACACCATGTTATAATAATAATTGGAAATTTAATAAAATGAAAATTTTACATTATTTCTTTCTTTCTGAAAATGTTTATAGAAAAAATGGAAGTTATATAACTTCCATTTTTTGGTTGTGAGTGATTATCTCAGATTGTCCGCACACTTTAAGACATTTTTGTATATCTTTATAAATTATCATTTTAGGTGATGCTGAACATAAACCATATGTTAGTGGTGAGCCCGATGTAAATACATTTAAGCTAACGGGTGACGAGGATTACATAGTATTAGCCTGTGATGGTTTGTGGGATACTGTGAGCCCAAAGGACCTTGTTAAAATAGTTTATGATTATGTCCAGGAAAATGACCGATTAACAGTTGCTCAAAAACTAGTGCAGTCGGCCAGACAAGAAGGCTCAGGGGATAATATAACTGTGATTGTGGTATACTTAAGAAAAGAAATAGCGCCTCCTAGTGAAAGCTGTGATGTAAAACAGGCTGAAAATGTAGAAGACAATTCTATGGATAAAGATTCAAGGAAGGATAAAAATGACGATAATAAATGTGTTGATAACAAAAAGAATAGTACAAAAGATGATAAAACTAATGATTCTGCTGAAAATCTAGATTCTAATGAAGCAGACAATGCTGGTGCTAATGACAATGAAATTGATACTCAAACTTTTAAAAATTCAGAATTACCAATAAATTTAACCAATCAGGATGAATCATACTGTGCACTGCAGGACAGTGCACCTTCCCAGTTGTCAAGTGCAAGAAGTTCACCAATGCAGAACATTCGGGACAACAAAATTACGCCTCAAATTAAGAAAAACCGACTTGCTAAAACAAAAAAAACTATTGTGGCTTCAAAAAGTATGGTTGCCAATCAGTCTAAAATTCCAAACAATGGGACTGGGATATGTGGAAATAAACTAGTACCTAGTCCACGGAATGGCAAGTCTCAAAGTCAAAATCACGGTGCCAAGCAAGAAGAGTCTACAAAGAAGTTACCACCAACAAGCAAAAATCTAGCATATCCAGATTTGCCAAATTTGAACAAAAATGATAAAACTAGTAAAAACAATGCTTTGGAAAGAAGTTTGAATGTGAAACCTCATCCCCGAAGTCTAGTATTTGGATGTGAGAGCGAGGCAAAGTATGTACAGCAGACTACAAGCTTACCAATTTCACTTAAACCAAAGAAAAGTCCTGTTAGAAAAACAGTATCGTTACCTCCTGTATACAGTAAAGTATCAACCCATAATAATGATAAAACACGAAGTCATTTTTCCCTCTCAAATGGCAATCTTTGTTAATTAGACTTTTTCAATTAGAAACTAAGACAGAATCTTTTGTAAGCTACAAAATTGAAAATTTTAATCCGTAGCTCTACACTGCATCAGCATGTGTTGATTTTAACTTTTCTCAGATGTCTTGACTTCACACAAAATGATATTCAACTTTATAATGGTGCCATGTAACTTTTTTAATTATTAATTATACTGTTTTGTATGCATGTGTTAATGATATATCTATTGTAGGTAAAATTATTCAATTAGTTAACTTAGTTTCAGGTAATATTGTCTACCTATTTTAATATTACTATCAGGTCATTTCTGTATTTACGATATTAACAGTAACTCCAGTTTTAAATCTTGAGTGCTTGTTTAGAGGCACAGAAATGTCATATTGTTGTTACAATAATAGAGGATTAATTGGTATTAGTAACTTTTACTATCGTTTGCAACGAAATGCGACCATGTGGTATAGTGGTATTTCGTGTGTGACGTCGCATTTAATAAGGAGCACATTATTTGTGCAGCAAAGGCTTTATCACAGCAGAAACATTCAAATTTTAAAACGTGATCGCTTTCTGGTGATCTGATCATGATGTAGATTAAAAGATTCCCGCTGCGGATCAAACTAATATGGTAATGCGTTTGCTGAATAACTACAGTCCTCATTACAAAATGCGAAGTCAGAAACGAAATACGCTATACCACAGGGTTGCATTTCATTGCAAACGATAGTAAAAGATGTAAATGTTTTATGTTAGCTCTTTTAAAATCTACTACATGAAACTTAAATTTTAGGGAAAAAAATATTGAATTCAAGTTTTAACAAACTGTTTTATTTTGTGTTTTTTGATTAGCATAGACTACCAGAATTATCCTCTCTAATACAATCTGTATTAATTTGAATAGTAGATTAATTTCACCACTGTTTTTTGGCAAAAATGATTTGTTCAGCCATGTTAGCTATCAAAAATGGTAATTTTCTAGCATTTCCCCCCAAAAATTTGGAAGCATTTGTTGTAGTGTTAGTTTTTTGTAAATATTCTTTTATCATTAAGCGAGATGTGGAGGTCATTCACCTTTGATGTGTTATTCGAATGTGGCATCGAGTCTTGCAAAAAAATGTTTTGGGAAGTTATGTTACAACTTTCGCTGAATCAATATCTGAACAAAATGATAAATGTGACAAGTTGAGTAAAAAGCATACGTGCTGCAAATAAATGTTGTTATTACGGTATCCCGTCTTTTATGCTAAATTTTTCTGTTAAGTTTGTATACTGCTCAGATACCTTAAAAATGGTCATTGTTTTTAGTGTAATACTTCAGTTATTTCAGTTTTAAAGCTGTCAGATTTTTTTAACTATTAGATAATCAATACATGTCAAGGTCAGTGCTTTCCAAGAACTGCTCAAATATTTAGGAATATTGTGTAGCAAGAACAAAAACAGATAATTGTAGTTTGTGAATCTAGAGAAATAATGATTTAATTTATAATTAGATCGGAGCTTGCATCTGGGAGAATTAATGTTCACGAATCTCGTAATCCATCCATCAGTAGGGATGGGATATGAGCTGTCCTCATTTACGATCACCTGATCCGGAAGAACTGTCAGTTGTCTGCTTCCAATGTATTGTTCTGTAGTTGATGAAAATATTTGTTTCACTTAGTTTCTGTTATATAACAGCTTATGAAGATGTGTCACTATAATTGTCAGTAAGTTTTCAATTAAAAAGTAACTTGTATTTATGATAATTATAATAGGAATTTATAAACGAAGTAAACGTAACATGAATCTTATGTAACAAAGTACCCTGACATTCAAATGGGTGTATAAACTTTTACAATGAAATTTTCAAACCACACACAATACATGTATGTAGAAGATACAAAAACTCAAATTTTGCACGTTTCTGTTTCCCAACACAATCCCCAACTTAAGAAAACTAAAGTTTTAACAACAAACTATGATCAATGCGCACCAGCAATAAATAACTTTTTTCTGTACTGTATACTGTTATTATTTCACATGTGACCTGATTGGGCATGTCCTCATCATGCTGCCAAAGCAACCATGCTACATGTCGGGACTAGCTGGCCTGAAAAAAGACAATGGGAAACAACTCGTGAATAGCAAGTTGATAAACTATATCATTTCTTTAACATTTTAGATATATTGATTTTTCATTTAATAGTTAACTTTCTCCTTTTTATTATCATCAGTTATTTTGTTATTGGACAAGTTTTCGCTTAGTAAATGTACCATCTGTACCATATAACTTGCACACTGATCAACAACTTCAATGAACTCTGACACCTTGTTTTGGCTTTGTATTCTTTTTAAAATAAATTAATTAAATAATAAAGGAATTCTCTTGCGGTATTTCGATTAAATAGAAAAGATCCTCTCTGACCACAGTACAGTAGCCGTAGCCACAAAACCAAGCATTTAGACTACTTTTGAAATCACCTCACCTGTCCTGCTCTGGAGTCTTTGAGCATGTGAATTCGATGGCAGGATCAACAGAGCCACTGGGATTAACAGGTGACTGGTCTGCCATATCTCTCGAAGCACCATCTATATGAGTAGGGACATCATTAGGCTTTGGTGATACGCTCTCTAAAATGACAAATATTCCCATACAGTATACTTTATATCAGTTTCTTCTAATTACGCACTCACGAAAAAAATGACGGCATATAGGAACTCTCGTGTTGAAATCGCAATCTGAACTAATTCAACATTTTCTAACAGCACCATCAATAGACTATTTACATGCACTTGAGGGCGCTGCAGTGAGACCCTTTCAATACCGGGATCCTTTAGTTATACACAAAACTTGTTTTTTTAAAAATCTAACTAGAATAGCTTTAACCAGTGAAAATTTAACAAAAAAAAAATATTAACAAATAGTTTTTTATGTATTGATATGCTCACAAAAAGAAGGGTATTTCTTAGATCAAAGAACAAGATTTTTTTTTGGTTTTGGCTCAGCATGCGAAGGATGCATATTTTGAGAATGAATCGCGTGAACGCATGCAGAATTACGTCATTGTTCATTCACAGAATACGCCATGCTGGGATCGTATGGATCTTAGACTGGTGGCTCCAACATGTGCATCCAAATAGTCTATTGCAAAGACTGCCTACATAAATATTTTTCATCATCTTTTTATGACATTTTAAAATCTGAACAATCTTTTATATTTAGCATGACTGGTGTTGACATACCTGTCTCTGCAAGGATTTTTGACTGCTGGGCTTTACTGGCTTCATCTACAAGTTGGCTGAAAAAAAGCAACAAAATCATTCTGTAGACCTATGATACAAGTCTCTTTAGCAAACTGTTCAACCAAATAGTCAGTGTGTACTTTACAGCTAGTGTTGATCAGCAACATTGTTGCCAATCACCTTTTGGTTTGTGATATCGCAAACACATAATCAGCAATTGTGAACATGACAAAAGTTTCTCATCAGGATTTTAAGCAACTGACCCACATATCAATAATACAGTGTGCAGCGTTATCAAATAACATATCACTCATTGATTTACAATATTATATTATATGATGTCACAATGTTTAGTCTAGGAACTTTAAAATTCTAGTTAAAATGTGAATCCTGTGCTGGCCAATCTTAACTCAAGCACCAGAGAAAACTGGGAATTGATTGATCCACCACAGTGTGGTGGATATAACTGGTTGGGATATATGGTCTGTGTATTTTGTAGAGTGGGTGGTCAATATACAACCAAGTATTATAACCACACAGACACGGACACACACCACACTGTGTATACCACGCATCAAGAAAATGACTGGTACAAACTGTAAGAAAACATTGCAACACATTGTGCAAAATCTATCTGTATATTTTTTACCTCATTCTAGCAATTAGCCTGGCAGTGTTCAGTGAAGGAATACAATTCACTTCCGCAGTTGCCATATCACCAATTGGATACTGCTCTAACGATACGTCCAGCGGGTTAGATGCAGTGGTCATGTCTTATGAAAAGATACAAACTAATCAAAGTAAGGTAGCTAATACAATTTAGCAAAAGAACTGCAATTTAGGAAAAAGATCATTGTTTCCAAATTATTAGTAAACAAATGATTATTAAAAATATAATTGCCATGATAGCTGGACAAATATTAATTGGACAATATAAAAAAAATGTTTAAAAGTGATTTTTACAAGTTCACTGTAGGAACCCATTTTGCTAACTTGGCTCTAATAAAATTTCAATAAAAAAAACAAGTTTTGTAATGATACGCTTGAATGTGCTCCCTGACAAGTATGGGGTAAATCTATTTGTTGATGTCCTCAGATGCGGCAGATATACTTATAATAATCGTGACATGTAGTTATCATTACCAGAAAGAATTTTTTTTTTGAAAAAAAAAATTCAATTTAAAATATACTATACGTACCTAGTCGTAGAGATAAAAGAGGAGGAGAGAAAGGACTAAGCGCATCTTTGTATGCGCTCTTAATCGCACTATCAATGCCTGCAACTACAAAATACAATTTACTGAAACAACATATCTCTAAAATGTTAAACTATAATAATTTAAAATATTTAAAAACAAGCATGCTTAGGACATAGTTTTTATTAATGTTTTGTCAAATTTTTTAGTGTATTTTCATTTTCTAAAATTAATGTTTTTTCTTGGTTCTAATTCTATTATTTTTTTTAAATGGCAATTTTTATGTAATTAATACAATTGAATTATTCATCCCGTGACTGTTTTAAGTTTTAAAATTGGATGTCTAAAATATTATTGGCACTGCACCACCTCCTAGGTCATAATCCTCTTCCATTATTTGAATGCTGGTCTTTCACATTATGCAAAGAAGGTCAATACAGTGTTCTCAACAAAACAGTATGCCTGAGAACCTCATGTATGCCCCTAAACATGTATAAGCTAATCATTCAGTTAATCATATGAGTGGTTATTACTGCCCCACCTATATGCTCTACAAAACACTGACTGGAGATAAGGCCCTTTTTGCTCACAACTATGGCAGGGATTTTAGTAAAGCAGCAACTTGGAGAACCAAAAGGTAAATTTGTTTTCACAATTAAACTTCAAAATGACTAGTGTTTTAAACGTCACATGTACCACATGCCATTTTAGCAAAAAAACTATCATCCAGTGATACAATTAAAATAAAATTGCAGATAGATAGAAACACCACAGTGAGGTGTAGGGTTCCATCATATTTGATAAACTGATTGATATACAGGTCACAACATCTTAAAACTGTAAACTAGTATTTACACTAAAAACTATTTACAATAACTTAGTATTTCACATCTATTTTCAGGATATAACAAACTTGCCAGTCATCCATTGTTTGAGGAGTTAAAAAGTACTCTGTATACAGATTGCAGTAAAAATCCAATGCCTTGTACATTAAATGATGATATTAAAGGAGACATACTTAACGAGAATGTTTCTTCACACATTGGTCTTGGTCAGAAAGAGTTCATACTTTTAGGAGAATTTCGAGATCTTGCACCATGGAAAACCGAAAAATCAGAGAGTTACAAATATTTTACCACACGCAATGCGCTTACATAGAAATTTTAAGGCAAGATGCATTAGCTTTGCTAGACTGACTCTAAACAGGAGGAGGAGAAACTGGAAGAAACAGAAAAAATCAAAAAGTTTTATGATGAGCAACACTAGTTCCATCTTATTACTCGTGTCAATGCAAGTTTAGTGCTTTTGAAATAAGGTATGCATTATAATTGTGAATCAAGAAATACTAAGTCCAGATATTTGAGCCGGGAAGCTATCAAAATTATGCACACATGGTATGATGAACATGCCGACTGTCCATATCCGAAGAACGATGAAAAAGAGGCCATGGCATCAGTCGCTCATACAACTGTACCACAAGTGAAATCGTGGTTTGCTAACAAAAGGAATCGTTCTTTCAACACAAGAGCCAAGAAGCAGAAAGGTACAAGTACTTTGCAAAAGAAGCTAAAAAATCTGCCAAAATCAAGAAAGTCATCCTTCAACGTTGCTGATTTCATTTCTTATGAAAGTCGTACATCCGATCCTGTGATTCAAATGGAAAACATGGCACAACCAGTTAAAAATCATGTCCCTGCCATATCCACTAATATCTTAGGTTGTATGTGAAAATGCATAATAAAAGAGGGAAAATGCCAATAATATTTTAGTGTTTCAAATATTTTATTTTTTAAAGTTTATTTTTTTTAGCTAATGCCAACCCTTATTAGATATATGATTATTACCATAATTAACTAAAATTTTATGCAGACTTAAATTAATCTTATGTTGATATGGTTACTTGCCAGAATGTTAAGTATATATTTTATTATATATATAACTAAAATTATATTAATTGGGAAAAGGTCATTTGTGACTCACCTGAAATTGAACTCGTAGGCAAGTTATCAGGACTTGTCCCTGTTATTGCTAGTAATTCTGGAGACAGTACACATGGATCGGACTTTGATTTCCTTTTCTCTAAAAAATGTGAATGAATATCGTCTTCAGTACTAACAGTAAACAAAAATCAAAAAGTAATTTGCACTTACAATATAATGGCATACACACAAGGGGGAGCCGATTTAATTAGCTGCATAAATACTACATAATTAGATGGTAACCCAACCAGATTGATATGCAACACAATGCAACCTTTTCTAAGTATCAACTTCTCATGTTCCACGGAGCAGTATCACTGTAATGCAGCAAGTTGCAAAAA
The DNA here is from genome assembly GCA_028565635.1 of Phoronis ovalis. Taxonomy (NCBI): domain Eukaryota; kingdom Metazoa; phylum Phoronida; family Phoronidae; genus Phoronis; species Phoronis ovalis. The sequence goes on along the minus strand of JAOXYB010035539.1, from coordinate 1,255 downwards.
AAAACTTTACGAAAGTAAAGAGAGAACCAGTCTTACCTTTCTTTTTTTCTTTAACAACAGCTTTGGCCTCACTTTCACTTGTGACAGCCATGTCTGCAACAGCCTCAGCAGAAGCCGTCATTTCCCTCATATGAGCGGTTAAGAGATCTAACATGGTTTCAGCAGAGTTTTTTGTAGCACCAGTAAGAAAGCTTGATGACATCATACCTCAAAAAATATAAATCAAAAAGTCAAAGACTGTACGTTGCGTCAAAAATGCATACTTTACTTGCTAAACCACCAAGCTAGATAGAAACTGGTGCAATGAAAACACAAGTTCTTGAATTGATTGCAAAGTTTCTTTGTATCTGTGAGAAAATAAATAAAAGATAGATTGATGAGGTAGACTTTACTACACATGTTTGTCAGACAATGTTTGCCAGAGAGAATAAATCGCTTATCAAGACATCTAGGGTAACATGTATGCTGGCTCGATCTGCTGAATGACACGGGTAATTGTAACATTTGCAGTACAAATGTGTACTAACTGTACACACATACTATCAACACATACCTCCAGTCTGTAGCAACTCAGACAAGCTGGCATCATTGATGCATGAAGGTACTCCAGGCAGAGCTTGGAAGCTAATATTAGCCTCAGAATTATGTTCCCATTGGCCACTGTTCTCTACATCATTATCACCAGACCTACAGTACAAAGAAATTTGCTTCAGACATAAAAGTAATGAAAGCCTTTCTTGAAAGCAGATTTGAGAAAAAGTTAAATGTTTGACCATGGTTTCTGACACTTCATAACATCCACCTAACTAACATTTCAGGATAGCTGCACAGCTCCGGTCTTTTTAGCATATTTTGGAAACAATCCTAAATTTCAAACAAACTAAACGAATTGCATAAATAAATTTATTTTCCATGCTAAACAGGCAATACATCTTAACAAGAGGTCTGCGGGTGCAGACAGATGCCCATCATATGATGTAGTTTCTGTAGTTGTAAAGCCACCTTTGTATGTATAAGAGTTGTAAGGTTGATAATAGAGGGAAAATCTTCACAGTGATTTACATGAACATTACAAACAATCTGCATTTTGATTTGTATTTACCCTGTACCAAACACGAAGTTGATCGGATAAAAACTGAATCAGTTATTGCGCGACAAACAAAGTATTATGCACAAAACTCAAGGTCATTTTGAAATGTGGCCTGGCCTAATACGCCCACCAACCTATGACCTACGTGAATCCACCTTTGAATCG
>JAOXYB010035528.1:0-13880 GCA_028565635.1 Phoronis ovalis | reverse complement strand
TTGATGCCGGGAATTTCGACAACTATTTTTGTATATTCTCTGAGTGATTTGAGTTTTAAAACAGTTTAGATAACAATGCATTTCGTTTATTAAGAGCACAAAATAATCGTAGGGTAAGTAATTAGGATGACCTGAACTTTATACCAACCACCCGTCAAATGGATTTATTTTCCACCCCACCACATATGTATTGAAGTACGATACCCACCACCCGTAATATTTCTATTCAACTACGTTTTGGACTATACCCTACATGTTAAATTTTGAACAGTTGAAATGAAATGATAACATAGCGAAAGAATACATTTTTGGAAATGTAGTAAGTTGAAGACTACGAAAATTTACTTTTCCCATCTGACACATGATTATGTAACCATTTTAGATAAAAAGTTTTTTTTGAAAAGAAAAGTTTCAAAAAAATGCCTCCGTACCCCTGTAGTTATGAAGCATATAAAATTAACTTCAAATAAAGATCACTAAAAGAGTGTCGCAGATTATTAAAATTTTATTCAACAGTTATGACCCGCTCAAATTTTTTTCCCGTTTTTTCTGACACCCATATAGTTAGAAGAAAAAATTAACAATCTGATTAAAGATGCCTGTTGGAAGTAAATGTTTGTCAAGTTTCAACTTTGTATCTGTAGAAGTGCTGGGCTTATATTTTTTTGAAGTTAGTGGTTTGGAAAAAGTGAGTATCATCAAAAATGGTCCCCCATGGTAATTACATAATCATGTGAAAGACAAAGTAATTTTTCATAATCCTTATATTACTAACTTTCCAAAAATGTATACTTTTATTTATTCATGTAACTACTCAAATTAAACACAAAGCATAAAGTGTGAATAAGTCACCTGAAATGGACTAGCCACCGTACCTTTCTCGTTTAACAGTGTATTCTATCCTTTCTAATATTAAAGATATTGAAATAGTGGTAATGCATCTACAGCCTCAGATTGTGCTTTTGTCTTGTAGGAGAATCTATTGCTGGATGAAGAACAGAATTTGAAGTTAATAGACTTTGGTTTGTGCTCAAAACCTAAGGTAATTGTTTATGACTAAATTGTTTGTAGCTCATTACAAAAGGTAGGTAATATAGTAGGGATAAACTCAGGTGGCATAATTAATTTATAATATCAATAAATATATGATATTTTTCATTTTGATGTACAATCACAGGACAGGTTGCTTGTTTTCTTGCCACACTAAATTATCTTCACCCCTTCAGTTAAGTCAACATTTGATTTCAGGGTGGCATAGAGAGTGTTCTATATACATGTTGTGGAAGCCCTGCGTATGCAGCTCCGGAACTGATATCTGGAAAGGAATATATTGGTAGTGAGGTATGTTATTGTTATATAAATGCACAGATCACTCAGAATCTAATATCTCTGAAGATTGACATCATTGCATGGATGTTTTTCTTTATCAAGGATATCTTTTAAAATGAATGAAATCATTGTCTTCATTTCTGCTGTGCATGAAGGCTCTTGTGCATCATAAGGTATAAAGAATCAGAGTTTTGCTTCAGGAAAAATGAAATAATCTCTATAAAAGTCCTTGATAACTTGGATAGGTATTAGAATTTGCTAGGGCCTTTTCACCAGGTGGATGATAATTCACAATATATTACTAAATCCATCTGGTGTGAAAACCAGAGCTGGTATATTTTCTATGTAGAAATCCCATATGTATTGGGAAATGGGCTGCTGGCGTATTCACAGTTAGGTTTCTACTTCATTTACCGGAGCCACTTTTTGCAATATTTTGTGGTTTCTCAAAATTTAAACACTATTATTTTAAGAATTTTATACTTTCTAAATATTCAGATTCCTCCTGAAATTGAAAAACACTTTTTACTGTACTATTTTGAAAATTATTTTTATAGGCTTGTTTTGCTGGGCAGATTAGTTAACTATACATTTTTCAGTATTATGCTATTAATATCATGATTTAATATCTATTTTTAGGCAGACGTATGGAGTATGGGTGTTCTGTTATATGCCCTTTTATGTGGCTTCCTTCCATTTGATGATGATAACATTCCAACCTTGTATAGGAAAATTCAGGTATAATGATATGCTCGGAATCCCCGCAAATATTTAAAATCAGAAAACCTATTAGTATAGCACTTCTTAATTTCAATCATAAATTCTAATGACATGTAGGAAGAATGATTGATTATATGTGCAGTACCTTAGTACAAAATCGCAGTTCTGTTAGTTGAAAGAATAATAATTCTAAACTTTGGAGATGGGAACTCTTTTGTGTTGGACATTTGAAACATTCATTCCTAATTTCAAAAAGGAAAAATTATGTATGTCTGACCTAGTATGTAATGACCACATGCTATAGGATGTCACTCCGTTCCTTAAGCAAAGATTTTTAAATAGCTTAATATAGTAGAGGCAATAAGTACATTGCAATCCCATATTTTTTCCCACTTGCAATGTGCTACGTTATATTAAATCTGGAAATTTTGAAACATTGTATAGCTTTCAGTAATTAGGAAAAATGTATCACAAAGACATATTATTCTAAAAATTTGCATCTTTTATGTTGTAGTCTGGAAAATATGAAACACCTCACTGGTTGTCAAGTGAGAGTATCAGACTACTTGGTCAAATGCTTCAGGTAGATCCAAAGAAAAGAATCACGGTGGAAGAACTGATAAACCATCCATGGCTAGTGCAAGGATATAATATACCTGTTGATTTTAAAACAAAGTATAAGGTTTGTCTTTACCTGAACTAAGGACTATTATATCACAAATTACCAGGCAGCATCTGGATTTACCTTGCTTCATATGCTGGCACCAGTAATACAAAGTTTCCTCTCTTTCCTGTGTAATTAGCATGAACTGAATAATCTATATTTTGTCTAAAATCTTGCTCTCTTGTAATTTGAGTTTCATTCAAGCCTTCTTGTAATAATAATTACTTGCATGCTCTCCTTGGTGGTAATTTTTAATAGAATAACATCAAATAATAATCAGTTCCTGACACCCTGAATTTCAGAACCTATAAATCATCGCCTATTTCATATTTTATGATTTCTTACCTCTGGAGTTTTATATCTTTGACGTGACCCTTTTCCTGCCTGTCAATCAATTTGAAAACTGCCCAACAAAAAGTAGCCAATCACAATGTATAGCATAATTTCCAACAATCAATGAAATAATTTGCTTCTAAGAAGGACTCGTTTGCCTTGTTCCCTTCCTCTTGCATTGCTTCGTGGTAACTGATTGCCCCCATATAAAAGTTGGTTCTCACGAGTTCTCACTTGCTTCAAGTTCTGAAAGCGTATCCAGACAGATGATCAAAGACCTGGTCAAGTTGTGTCAGTCTATAAATGAAGCTACGATAAGATATACAACAAGAAACTATAAAATATGAAAGATTTAAACGATATAAGTGAAGATTTGTAGGCTCTGATTCTCTGGGTGGTCGCTGAGGAATTCTGCATTGAAAAATTTAAATTCTACAATAATTTACTCCTTATTCTGCAGCATAAATAGCAAATTCTAGAAAATCTCTGACATATTACATAGAATTTCTTTTCAAAGTTTTGAACATAAAATGAAATTCGATCTGTAATAATCATTAAAAGACCAAAGTAACCACAGCACTGTGACTATTTACTGAAAGATAATTCCAAGATGATGCTGTGGACACTTACAGAAACTTTGGACAGATTAAGATGTTTTCAATTGACTTCATTTGTCTGAAGTTTCTGGAAGTGCTTGTAATCCCAGAAAACGGTGATTGTGCTGTGATGAGTTTGATCTTGATTAAATTATTTCTTCTTCATAAAATCAAACAATTCCACAGGATTTCGCAGCAAAATTAGAAAACCTAATATTCACTGGATTCCATTTGCAGTGCAGTATTACAGAACGGGGACTGTGTGGCAAGACTTTGAAGAAGTAATTTCTGATATCTATAATGTCTAATACAATGCATGTTATTAGAAAAGAGCACAGTTTTTCGTTTTCATTTACAGAATACCTGAAGTAGAAAATTGCTTTTAACAAGGTTTGATGCTGTAGTGTTTATGTTCAGGTGTTTATACATTTGCTAATTGTAGGTTGCTGTAGTTGATGATGACTGTGTCAAAGAAATGGCAGTTTATTACAGAAAAGACAAAGACAGTATGGGAAATTTAATACAGCAGGTATGTTGAATTAGCCAGAATTTCAGTTTTAGATATACAAAAGCCACCTGATAAAGTTCTTGATGTTTTTGGATATCATGCTACATGACACTGAAAGCTACTTTAGACATTCGTGGTTAAAAGTTTATCATACTAATCATGATTTGTTTCATTAAATTTTAGTGGAAGTACGACTACCGAACTGCCACTTATTTTTTGCTGTTAGCCAAAAAAATGAAGGGGAAGGCTGTCAGGCTTCTTAATATATCAAAACCTTTAACTGAAACACAGAGAGGACCAGACACTCCAAGGGTAAGGTTATTGTCTGTGCTTGCATTTTTACTGCACTCACCAAAAAAAACTGATGTGAGTATTGTGAGAAGCTAAATTTCTATTGAAAAACACAGTAGTTGTTGAAACAGGTAGAAAACATTTATGTAATACAACTGAGTCTTCATTATTTACACTAAGAACAATAATTCAATTAATCCCTAGTTAATTCAATTAATAATCCGTCACAGCAATGGTAAACACATTCTAATTAAAATCAGTAGTTAGTTATCGCTCCCGTTCTATCCTTTCTCCCGTTAATAACCCGACATTCTTTTTCCCGTTAATTATACCCCATTTTTAAATCGCCTCCACAGGACTTATAAATATGGATGATGTAGGACTTATAAATATGGATGATGTAGGACTTATAGATATGGTTGAAGTATAAAGTAACCAAGAAATCGAAAGATCAGAAAGGATGCCTAAGTCAGTGGACAGACAGTGTTAACAGTGGCACACATTTATTATAATGATGCAAAATGTAAATGTCATAAAACCTGAAATTCTGTACCAACAAATTCTTTTTTAAAGCCAAAAGAAAGAAGTGCAAGTGTAGACAGATCAAACGAAGAAAGAATTATCAGACCAGCACCGGGGTCCACTAGTGTCCCTAAAGCTAAAAAATCTATTAAATATGATAATACAGACCAAGAAGATAACAAGGAGAACTTCAGAGTTCCTGAAACCCCTAGAGTGTATCAACAGAAAAACCAACATGGAGCCGTGTCCTCACAAAAACCTAAACCCAAATCAAAAACACCTCCTCTATCAAACATGCTTCCAGTTAATAAAAGTAAGTGTAATGTAAAGATGGCAATTTTATTTAAACTTAATGCGCAATGTGTATCATAAAACCTTTGTTCTGGGAACAGGTATTTTATCTTATGACTAGTTAGATATGAAACTTAAAAAGAAGTTGCAAATTTAAAGCACTTGTTACCAGAAGCATCCGACCTGTAATGATCAGAAGTTGAGTGATTCACACAATGTTGCGAACCAAAGTATATATCTATGAACTCATATATTATTCTATACTATTATATTAACTACAAGACAAAGTTATTGAATGGATTGATTTTTCCAGCACCAGTTAAATGTGTGGTCACACTAGAACAATACATGAATAGGTCTGCATTATCACCATCTCGTTCTGTGGACTCACAGCTCAACAATATCAGTCAAATGGAGAACATGCCAATCAGTGAGTCAAACAAGTAAGCACATTATTATGAATGCACTCTTTTTTTGCATTTTTCTTAATATTAGTTTCTAGAAATGCTGGTAGTTCACATTCTTTTTTAGGACTAAGTATTTCTAAGAAATGCACATTGCTTTTTTGATGCTAACCAGCAGGAACCAATAATTCTGACATTTTATAAGTAGTATGCATATTTTATGCTGTGCATTCATTGAACATGTCTGAATACGTGTAACCTGTCTTTTTTTTTTTAAATGAAATATTTTGAAATTCATATCTATCAAAAATATAATTTTTTTTATGTAGCTTAAGAATATGTAATCTTACTGTTATCATGTAGTCACTATACGTTACTGTTATCAAATAGGAAACAACCCACTTTTTTATTAGTCTACCAGATAACTACTATGACTCTGTACTTAATATGATGTGGAATAAACGTATTTTTTGTTCATTTACTCATTATATTCAGTCTAGACTGGAGGAACTTATTCAGACAAATAAGTAAGTGGAAAAAGGTGATGGGGATTGCAGACATCATATTACATAATGCACATATTTCTTATATAGGGCGTCATCCATTGATAGTCATTTAGACAAAGTGCACAAAACAACTCCCGTTAAAAATCAGTTAGCAACACCAACAAAAGTTCGCAAAGGTTCCGTGTTTGGAAGTCTTGAAAAAGGTATTGATAGGATGAAGAACATGCTGACACCAAGAAAAAACAGGAACGTGTCGGAATCAGAAGGACCTAGAAAAGTCAAGGTAGAAATTGTGAATATCACAAAGAATACAAAGTGTTTGCTTTGGAACAGAGGTATAATTAATTGTAAAATGAATAGATCATTGTATAAAAAACATAGCTATGTGTTTGAATTTCTGTTCTGTTTTTGTTCTGCCCTCTGATAATATGTTGGTAGTTAATGAAAATTTAGTTTAATTCTATGTTTTTAACAGCTGTTATGTACACAGAGCTGTAGAAACTAGTTTCTTATCAATTTGACTTTTTGAATTGAACCTGGCAGTAGCAGTATTGTTTTCAAATCATCTTTTTCAGGCTGAGCATAATGTGTCCAAGACAGGAAAATGGGATGCATCTGTTGTTCTGGAATGTTTGAAAACTACATTGGAAAACAAGAAAGTTCAGTACTCACAAGATGGGTAGGAGAACATTGCTTTATGTACTAAGTTAACGTAAATGTTTAAAAAAGCATATTAAATACTTTACATTAAGGCTTTAAAAGTAATTTGTTTGGCACATGTGCATATGTTATCTATCTGCTATGTGAATATCCTTTTCATGTTTTTTTAAAGGTGACAGATATAAAATTTAAGAAAGAATAATTACTGGTGGTGGTTAAGGTATTGTTTTATAATACAATTTCTATATTAATATAGGTACTGTGCACAACTCCCAAAATTGCTATTAGGATATTTCATGCTCAGTACATAAGTAATCAGATAAAACATTAAATTTTGCAGCTGGACTTTTCGAGTGATAATGGCAAATGATTGGGGTGCTGTTAATCTTGCATTTGATCTTGAAATCTGTGAAGTTTCTAAAGGTGGAGTAGTGGGTATCCGACGTAAGCGAGTCAAAGGCGACACATGGCATTATAAGAAATTATGCGAAGACATTCTCAAATCTACACAAGCTTGTTAAATATGTATGTATGTATTTTAGCAGCAGTATATACTTGTAACTTCTGTATTACCCACTAACCACTGCATACCGGTAGAAACGACATTACAACAGTATGGCATAGGTAAATCAAAATGAAGGTTTCTTTCTCCAAGAGTAAACACATCTTAATAATTTCTGTGTAATTTGTGTACCGAACCAAGTTATCACAATAAACAACACACAACATGTATATGTATCTCCACAGGAATCTGACAAGTTATTTTACTTTATTAATAATGCCCCTGTTATATGTGAAGCATAGACTATCACATGATGGTGCACAGAACTACATTGTTGTTTATTTGTTAAACACATAAAAATGTTCTGTTATCTAATTCAATAGAAACTATGACATTCTCAAAATTAAAAAAAAAGTGTTAATGTTTTGAATTTTTTCAGTTGGTATGATATTTAATAATAGTACAATACATTTAATACTCAATGATTTGTTTCTCTATAAGTTTGCATCTTTATGAAAGCAATGAATAGTAAAATCAAGTGATGTAATAGCTATGAGGAAATTCTATTAGCAAACTGTCTTGTGCGAATAATAATGTACAAACAAAAAGGCTTTAACAGCATGTAGTCTGTTTGCTGTGCAGTACGAAGTAGTAAATAGAGTACAACCTCACCTAATACCTTTTCCATTTAAAATCAAATATTTGCAAATGTGTAATGAGCTGTTAAATAGTGAACAAAAAAAAGTAAATGCATTCAATGTTCTTTCGTGACCTTTTCAAATATGGTTTTGCTCTATATTCACTAGATGGCTCCACTGTTTTGTCAGTGAGATTTTATACAAAATTGCAGTCTTTTATCCTTTCATTAACAAGTTTATTTTAAGTTTAACATTTTACTTTAAAAGTGAAAGACTGGAGGTATTAGATTTTCATATTTTCGTTTACTCTCTTAAAATCTGTAGAAATTAGAAACTTTTCCTTTCTTTGTGCAAAAAGTTTAATTATGTTTTTCATTTAAAATATTGTTCATTTTTAATTCCTATATTTGATATCTAACATATAAGGTTTCCGTAACATTTGAAAAAAAATACCATCCTTTTGTAATGTCATGGTCGCTATTATTTTGTATATCTGAAAGAGCGTTTTCATATACAAGATCAAATTTCAATTTTATTTTGAAATCTGTATCTTCTTGTCGGTTGGGATGATTTTTTTTTCAGATTACTGTTCAGTACAGTAGATTATCGTCTGCACAATAAGAATAGTTCAAAATAACTGTTGCACAGTTAATATTTTTCAATGATTCATTTTATTTTTAAATATGTGATAATTGATTCAGTGTGTCATTAAATATCTCCATTTATATATTATACTGCACACAAACTTCAATGAAAATGCGATTTCAAGTTTTTATGAATTTATGATTTAAAGTATCAACTGTTTTCGCCAAATTTGTGTTGTTTATAAACTGCAGTAATAGTGGCCTTCTACTAGTTTGGGTTAATATTTTTTTACATATACACATCATTTTAAAAAATGTATGCAACTCATACAGAGTTAATACAGTGATTTTCTTGCAAAGGTGATTTTAAACGTAGGTGTGTAGTTTAAATATATAATTTAATAAATTTGGCATTGGATCAAAAACAATCCAGGTTGAAGTTTTTTTAAAAATTAAAAATATAAAACAGGTAGTAACAAATTATGATTAAAAAAGAATTAGGAGACTTAAAGTCTGTCTTCAAGCTGGCTTGTTGTATGTTTGTTGGGGTTTTATGGTAGAAACAATTTGAATTGTGTTGGTGGTGCAGATATATCAATTAGTGTACGTTAATACACTTTTTAATGTTTGTTCCTTAACATGAGTGAAACACAGTGATACTGATTTCTGTTAGAAGTTTTAAAGTCCCAGGTTTGTATGATAAACTGGAATTACATGTTACTCCAGTTTAACAGCAAATGGCAGAAATTAAGCAAACAACTGATTTATTAATACAGAAGACGTGGGATTTTATTTTTTAAGAAGGCTTCCAGGGGATTTCTGTATATAGTAGGTTCTATTGCCTACTAAGCTTTCAGTCCCTGTGAAATTCTGCAGTGAAAAATTTAACATTCTGAAACAGTTTCTCATATATAAGGTATGCACAAATTGCTTCGGTGATGTTCTGAAGTCTTGAACAAAAAATGAAAGTTTTGATCAAAGCATTAATTTAATAAAAGATGAAACACCCCAACACCACTGAGGTAATTCCAAGATGGAGGTATAAGTATACTTCCAATTGATGTTTTGTCATAAGTTTCCAAAAGTGCTAGTAGCATCATCCTAGAATGACCCCAGTCAATGACAGTCATGCTGTGGTTAGTTTGATCCTTTTTTATTAAACTGTTTATTTTTCGTAAAAACCAGTAATTCGGCACCAAAATTAGAAAACCTCTTTTCTGTGGTATTCCATTCGTGGCATAATTATACCAAATTCCACAGAGACTGCTTTATGACACATACCAATAGTAAATTAAGTTTTACCTATTTTACATCAAGTGTGTAATGCTCAAATTTATAATATATTACATCAAAGGTAAAATCTCCCGAAAAAACCTGTAAACTTATATGGTACGTGAACAGCTCATTTTAAAACATGAAATGTTAAAATGGCCCTGTTTTAGGCATAGAATGTTTGATGGCAATTGTGATGAAAAATGGCACTGTTTCTTAGTGAATGTGAGTGAGACATTACTAGTAAGTGGTGAATTAATATTTTTTTGTGATCTGCAAGAGATATAAACCACTCTGTATTATGGTACACAAAGTTTGGTTTCTCAAATGTCATTTAGCCACTGATATAACTTCAGGTAGCCACAAGTTTAACATTATAACAAAAGTACTTTACAGCGTTTCGCCTCATTATAAAAGACTGGAACAACCCATCTGGATCATGGACTCTCTATGCATGCCAACTGGGCTTGAATATTTTATAGAAGTTGTGGGTTACCTAAGGACTTGTACTCCAGTTACTTGATTATAGGGATCCAGCCTTGTATTTACTAGCATTAAAGAATTTAATTTTCTCATTGACACTTGTGCCTTATTTATTTTAACTATTCGATCTGGAAGTACAGTCAATTTTCCATTTATGAGGTCAGAATTATGTATCCGTTAACCATGTGTAATTCTAAAATACAGAGGATCCATTAGTCACTTTATACTGCTTTATTTTGAAATCAAAATGGAAACCAGATAGTAGTTTTACTCGTCTAGTAGTTTTGCTTGTCAGCAATGTCCGTCTTAATTAAGTAATATGTTTTTTGGTAAAAAATATCGACCCATTGAATCTCAATATGCATTTGATGGCTTGAGTAACCACTAAATGACCCCTTACACTACATTTTGCATGGTTTTAGGTAAAAGTTTCATTTTGTAATCTTTTTTTCACTGTAATGGTAAAACCATTCATCTAATGGTCAGACTAACAATAATATCTCCCAAGAATACCCTGTTAACCTAATTTGGACTTTATTATTAAATTTTCCTAGTATGCAGAGAAACATAAGTGCCACATGGTTTTTAGAAAGCCATTATAACCATAGTTTCAAATCCCTCGGTTAATATGTATTTTATGTTTATGTAAATTGTATATATTAAAAATTCACATAAATTTTTTTGCATTCCTATAGATATGAAATTGTAAAATCCCTACAAAGGAATAAAAGTGTCCTGCGGTTTGCAATCCTTGATATATGTAATTATCCAGTTGCTATAAACTTTGACTAGCTCAATAAATTCACTTGTTTCATTGTGTAAGAAATCGGCTTGCAGCTAGATATGCTTTGATGTGACAGTTATACATATATTTATGAGTAATATCACAACTTGATAGAGTGTATACATGATGAAAATTATAGTTACTGGTAAATCGAGTGAAAGACTAGCATATAAGGAAAAGAAAAAAGCTGTGACATTGGGTGGATGAAGAATGAGAATTTAATGAGTGCTTAAGAGTCATTCAAATTTTTTCTGTACTTATAAGTTTTATTATCGGTTATAAAATTTCTTTTTACATTTTTTAACATAAAAATATTTTTGCTGAAAATTTCTTTAAAAATAATACATTCCGAAAAGATGCAAGTTGAGCATGTGATAATTCAAAAAATTGTAAAATCTGGATCTTTCTGTGCTGTCATATTTTTAGCTATATTTCTGTGAAAAATCTTACCAAAATCAATTCTAGAAAGGAATACATTATAAAAATAAAGAATACATCAAGGAGGATGTTTCTCGAAAACTGTATTATGCACTTGTTTCTGACACAATACCGCACTGTTAGAATTATGTATTTGCAACACATTAAAAGCCAATTTTCCAGAATTGTTGTGTCAATTTCACTCACATATGATGTCATAATCATAACTTGTTGTGATTGATCAGGTTCCTAATGGCCATCTGGAGACCTCTTGTTATTAAGCAGTTCATTTACCCCACCCTGAGGCCAAAGCCAATGGCTGGTCTGTTTATTTTTACAATATCAGGTCAGGATGATACTTTTGAAACTCAGTCTTGGATGTATGATCGCTAAAGTATGGTCTTTCCAAAAATATATACTTTCATATATTTGTCTGTTCCCTCTACAATTTGATTTTGAATAATTAGAAAAGAAATTTATAATAAAAAAAAGCCAACTGAATCATTTTAGATGAAAAAAGACTAAACAAACTGACTATTCAAATATGTGTGCAACAAAATAAACTTGATTTTTTCACTTGAATAAATAATGTAAACAGATACACATAATCAATTATGTTCCTTATCTTTCATTCTTTTACATTGCTTGTAAAAATTGAAAGTTGTCAGTAAAAAAATTGAAATATTTGTTAAACGTGACAGTAAATGTAACTGTTAGAAAAATGTTTAGCTATTGAGCAAAATCTAAAAGAGCAATGTACAATCAATCTGCTACATATATTTAGCCTTGGGTCTATTATACAGTCTTCATAAACTAATGGCACAAAGATTATCATTTGTGGACAGTGTTTGAATAGATGAAGTTATGAAAACTTCATTTACAAAAATAGCATACATAGCTTTTGTTTGTGAATGTTTGGAAGCACATATTTCAAACACAGATTGGATGATATGCAGCATCTTTGAATTACTACAGGAGGATAGGAGTCTATTAAAACAGCCTCCAGCTAGAGATTTACAAACTATTAAAATTTAGTTTTGAATTTTAGTATCTGGATTGAAGAGAGGAGTGGTGTTCTTTTCTGGTCAAATTCAATGCAATCAGTTATCTAAATATCCTGATTTGAAAGGAAGTTCTGCAAGATCTGAATTGTATGAATACAGATAATGCAAAATTTGAGTTTCGTTTTGAATTCCTAAAATTATAGAAAGAGGCATCTGATCAATATAATTAAGTAAGGAATGATCTATTGTGGTAATAAGATGTTTACTGTCTAAAGAAAATTGTTAAATGATAGATATTATTTACAAACAGTTGTTTAGTAAATATTATAATGGGTCAACATCAAGCTATCATTCAACTAGCGTGATTTACAAGTGTTGAAGGTGGATATGTTCTTTGCTTGGGCAGTCAACAAGAAAAGATTGTCAAGATTAATGAAGAATAATAGTTTATGTATTCAATGTTTATTTTTCTAGTACTATTACAATGCAGGTTGCCAAAAAGATGATCCTATAAGTTTCATAAAGTTTGCTACATATGCATCTTGATAATTTGACTTGTGAGGCATCCTGGACTCCCTCGTAGGCACGCCCTGTGGAATTCCAGTTAAAGTGACTCCAGAATTTAAATCTTTCGAAAAATATGTAATTCCTACCACATGAATTCATTTATCATCCTCTGGATACTCTCTGGCTATCGAAAGTCAATTTTGACTACTCCGCCGAAAGTCATTTGCCACTCCTGTGCTGTAAAGGGTATATACACACAAAAATTCCTAATCTAACTCTCTTGACAAAATTTTTATTCTACCATATGACTATTGTTTACACATGCATAAAACGCATCACCTGTGTCTGGGTCACTTTCCTTTAAATGACTACCAAAGAGTCCAGGACTACCTAAAAGCAGGCTACATTTTTCCCATTTTCAGTTACTGATGATCTTTTGAAAGTTAGAATGCATACATCTTGTCTTGTATTTTGAGTATCCAGTTCCATTTACTGACCTCATGCACTATTTCTCCTAAAACATAGCCTGTGTTCATTTCCTGGTCTTACTTTTACATGAAATGAACATTTTTACTGATATAACTAGTTGAATCAATGTACTTTAATGTGAAGAATTTCCTTATGTTATCTCCTTGCCCTTGTGTCATTGTACCCCCAGCAGTAGGCTGGAGGTACTTTGGGATTTACCCTGCAACCGCCGCGTCAGATTCACTGTTATCGAGATATCTCAATAAGGGAATGTGATATCCATTTGAAACTTAAATGATATATTACTTGCATATTGACAATGATTTTGGGGTCATTCAGAACCAAAATGGCCGACTGGCGTCCATGTCAAGCGCATCAAATTCACTGTTAGTGGGAT
>JAOXYB010035517.1:0-13881 GCA_028565635.1 Phoronis ovalis | reverse complement strand
CAATGCTGGGCGCTCACTTTGCAGACGGTTGACGATCACTAATAATGAACCCCGGGTAATGAACTTGATGTTTAAAAAGTTCCGCTTTGACAGTTCACTCTAGCTGTGGAATTAATTAGAATCATACTTTTAAAATTAAAAGCAAACACTTCCCAGACCAAAGAACTCCTAGGTTTTGGTTTCGATGTTAAAAAATCTGTTTTTCTATTTCTATTTGAGCATTTCTATTCAAATACTTGGCAGAGTCATAAACATCTGTTAAGCGTTATGAAATATTTTGGGGGATGGCTACTTGTCCAAAATGTTGGCAGAGATGTGCGGTTCAGGGCTTTTGTTTTCCACACAGGCTGTGACTTGCATATGTACATATCTTTCAACAAAAGAAATATAAATGATGATTGTACATATACTCAACTATTTATTAATCTTGTGCAGGTAAGATATTACTAACTCAATGAACCATGATCAGCAGGCCATAAGGATCTTTTTTTTCATTTTACACAAACGGAATATAATTACAGAGTAAATATCATATATATTTATTTATAACGTAAACACACTTTCTCACACGCTAGTCTCATGGATCACCCATGCAGTCAATAAACTTCAATATTTCATTTGTATGCTTTATTTTGTGAGTCATTAAAGTTTTCTTTGCAGCTATTGGAGCATCTAGGATGGACTTGATGTATTCAGTATCTGCTGATAGCAGAGAAGACATTGTACAGTTTAAAGATGATAGAGCACTATGTGTGTCCGTGTCTTGTAGAAACATGGTCGTCTTCACTAGCACTGAAAATCTAAGTTCTTTAAAGCAGTAAGTTCACAAACCGAAATGTTAACTAAACAGAGCTAATATACCTTTTAGCGGAGGCATTTAGTCTCTGAGATATACTTTGTAAAGCTAGCGCTGTGGGATAACAGGGACAGATACAAACATTTTAAGTACAAGAGAGAGCTCGTAAATAGGAATGCAAAATTCAATTTCAAGAGGTTTGAGGATCCTAAGTATGCATGTTCTGTAGCATTGTTTTTCTGGTAAAAGGACTGATAGCTTTATTACGGAAAACTAGTGTTGTATTTTACCGTTGTACTTAGTCTAAATAATGAGGGGGTAGGGGTACCCTCAGGGTGCAATGCTCGCACTTAAAAATTGGCAATGCTCGCTGCTCGCACTTAACAAAAAAATTAACAACCAAAAAAAAACAGGTCGCGGCAAGTTATAAAATAAAAGCAAAAAAAAATGGTCGCCAAATGAAAATGCCTCGTGGCAAGTTAAAAAATAAAAACAGCAAACAAATTTTTAGAAAAATGGCCGCCAAAAGAGAATGCTCGCTGCTTGGACTTAACAGACCCCAATGCTCGCTGCTCACAAAAAAAACCCTATAGCCCTCAATAATAAGTGCCAAAGAAAAAGGTATCTCATTTATTCAGTAATTTATAGTTAAACATTCCTTATTCCAGATCAAAGAATTCCACATACCAAAGTGAACATTTTGTTTATGTTTGTGACCTAGACAAGCCTTGGCACACTTACAAAGTCACTAGTTATGATGAAGAAGTTATCCAACTAGTATGGCATGTCGGCGGTTCATTTCTTGCACTGGCCACGTCAAGTGGAATTGTCCAAGTTTGGGCAATGAAGGTAAATGTAATAAACAAACTTAGAAGAAGTTTTTAGACATATAGATAATAAGTGAATAATCTAGTAGACTGGTTAATAGCACCTTCAATGTTCACACAAAAACTTATAACTTCAGACAAAGTGAATAATTTTGAAAATAAATTTTGGAAATTGTACATGACTACGCACCTTATACAAAATCATAGGAATAATGTGAGTTTCTTTCGGAGACAGCATTATAATTGAAATCAAAAGTGGATGAAAGCTGTGACTCTGACTTTGAAATTGAAACCCACTTTTCCTATGAAAACTGTCATAAAGTATCATAAATACATGTATATTTTTTTGTCAATCTTTAAACTGATATATTGTTTAGGGAACATAATTTGTAGGAGAATATTGAATCTAATTTGTTTCTTGTTTGTTATCTTTGTTTATCAATTAGCACCACTGCTTGTCTTATTTCCTAGTCTGATGACATAAGCAGTGTTTTTATATTAAAATGATTATACTTTTTTCTTTGAAATATTTAAGGAGTACCTGGTAAACAGATGGCAGTGTATTTGCTCAACAACTTTAAATATGGAAGAAGTTGTCTCTTTGGAATGGTTACATACCACTAGTCAGGTTAGTTTTTTGTATGACATATATATTGTGAAATTATTGGATTAGTCATGGTCTGTATTGTTGTGATTACCTGCTATAATATTTGATGCAAACTGGGTCAGATTCTGTCACTTATGTTGTCAACAACAGACAACACGAATGTGCTAGGTGTTGTTGGTGATCACATAACAATTAAACACACAATAATTTCATGCTATGTTAATGATTTGTGCAAATTGAGAGAATATTTGGGTTCAACTTTGTGATGCATCGAAATAGTCTGTTTTGTTATTGTCTTTGATTCAGCTATTGTCATATTGCGGGTCATGTGATAATACTGGTATACAAAGGGGTCACTTATACCTGGGTGAGAGGAGTATTCTTAATATAACCTTCAACATTTGAAGAGTTTTCATATATTCTTAACATAGAAGTAAGATTACACCATTTTGTGACAGGAAATGGAATAACGAAGGAAGGAATGCGATTCTGAAGTCAGTATTATGGCTTTATTCTCTGAAAATTTTGTAGTCAATTTACTGATATATGCATGTGTTATATTTTTGTCTGACTTGAGTTCACTTGTTTTTTATCTGGATTTTCAATGTCTTCTAGCTCACCTTCAATGTTGACAAGAAAGATACGTCATTATACAATGAGAAGTTTGTTCCAACAAAGTTTGCACCATCGCTAAGTCATTTTGGTGGGCGAGCATCTGATGGATGGATTGCAGTTACCGCCAGTGGTTTGGTAATAATATTATTAGAAGATTGTTGCTAACTTCCCAAGTTACAAGTAAATGCATAGTACTATCTTGCAATCTATTTTCGTAAAAACTGTGTGTAGATTTGCCTAAAGACGACTTTATAAAAATTGTTCGATTCCATCAAAGCTACTTCTCTGGTTTATGATAATGCGAAGTCTGAAAACAAATCAAATTTCTTTTTGCTTGTAGGTTTGTGTGGGTATTATCAATATAAACATGGTGGACACAGTTGCTGCCATTGAACCTTTATGCCTACCAAGGCAACATGTTTCCCAAGCCGACATAGCTTTTTCACCTACGGGAGAAGCCATTGTAGCAATCAGCGATGGATTAGTGACATCTTCCATTCAATGCTTTAAAATAACACTTCACATAGAGCATGACACATGTAAAATCACCAGCAAGCCTCATGCTGGGTTTTCTTCCAAATGTAGTGTTGATCCAAATTTTAGAGAAAACCAACACTCACGAGTGAGAAACGTAAGATTTGCTTTCAAAGAAGACCCAAACAGTTTGATTATAGCCTGCGATAATGGAACTGAAACATGTTTAGAATTATGGACAATGCAAGATCAAACAGTTGGGCTACATAGAATATTTCAACAAACCACTGTTTCTGACATTAAACCATTTATTTTACAAAAATGGTTACATAAAGTATCAACAAGCCATCAAAGTATTTTAACTGACATAACCCAGTCCAAATTACCTGTTGTTCAGAACATCCCAGAGAATAACTTGCTACCACTGCATTGTGTCGCCTTGTCATTTCGGGATGGTAGCATTAAAATGGTTCATCGACATACACTTCAAACATTGTCTACGCTGAACTTAAAATTGTCTGCATTAGACATTGGACAAGGAGAAAAGAAGCGGAAACTGTCGTCTCCATATATGGCATCCTTGCATCAGACAGTTACAGGTGATAATTTTATTTTTTAAGAATGTCTTCATGCCTGTTTTTTTTCGCTTCTTTTAGAGGTCCACAATATGCATGACATCCAATGATATTGTAGGAGTTAAGAAGACGTGTGCAGTTTGAAATTATAAAACTATAACATTTTATTTAATTAGTAATATTATTTGTCATATACACAACAGTAAACCATTATAAAAAATTCTCAAAACTATCTCAGTTACATCTCTAGTTTAAACATTCGGTGTTAAGTACCATTAAATTATCCATATGGCATTTGCATAATTAGCGGTTTTAGACGTCTAATATTTTTTTTATTTATAGGTTGTAGTCTTGTTGGTGTAGATTGCACTGGAGCTTTGAATCTGATACGAGTTGTTAATGCAAAAGATATATCTACAGCCACTAGTTATGTGCTGCCATTACTGGAATATACCATGTATGCCGGTTGTGATTGGTGGGACATATTGCTTTCTTTGAAGCCAAGTAAGTTATAAGCTTATCTAAACCATGATTCTTTACTTAGGAACTTCTGTGTAATCATGTTTTATACATTTATTTGTTAACAACATGGTTAATATTGCTCCTGCTATGTGCTAATAAACCCATTCAATCCCACAATTCCATGTTAAATACAAAGCTAAGTGTGACATTGTTTCCTGTTCTGTAGCTGCCCAAATTTGCTTTTTAGGTGTTATAGACAATTTCATTGTACGCTTGTCGGAGAATTTCAACAAACAACCCAGCAGTTTGCAGAATGTTCTTGTTACACGTTACCTGGCAATGAAGGCATCACTGTACAACATGCTTGGTAGCAGTCAACCCAAAGCCTCAGACACTCAGTCAAAGTTACTCCTGACTTGTGTCACAGCTACATTTAAGTCAATTTTAACACCAGGGATTGTTGGCAGTCAAGACATGGTAATTTGTTTTGATTTGAAATTTTAAAAAGATTTCTCTGTAATTAATGTATAGTTTATGTATACTGACTTCTAAACCAGTTCTTCTAAATTTAGCTGCAGTCATGGTGTGGGTTTCTGAAACATCCTTCCTTAAGATTGTATTAAGTATGGACTTAGAATAAACTTAAAACAGACACAACTCGTAAGATACCTTTAAAAGACCCACCCATGACTTTTATTACAATCATTAATGCTTATTGAAATTAATCGAAAGGTATTCTGTTGTTCCTATATTTATTAATATATCATTGTAGTCACCTGGAGAGAAACTGTCCATCACCTGTAATAGAACAGCTGACTGGGATATGAAGAATGTTTTACTTAGTTTAGAAGCTCGAAATGAATTCTTGGTGGATGCTAGTAAGTACATTGACAATGTTGTGTATTTATTTATCATTGTTGGTTTGTTATGTGAGGTCTGAGATATGTGCGATAAAGTGAGAAAGGTAATACTGTAAACTAAAACAAACCATGCGGTCATATAGTTTGAATTTGATTATGTAAAACAAACCATGCGGTCATATAGTTTGAATTTGATTATGTAAAAGATCGTTTAGGAAAAGTTTCAACCTTGTAGGTCAAGGGGTTTTGGACGTATGTTTCTTCAAAAATAAAAACTTGAAAATGAACAACTTTATTCAAAAATGGCAACTTTTGATATTATGAAAACCATTTTCAAACTTTTGCTCTTTGCATTTATAAACTTTAAAGTATAACTCTTCCAAAAATATATACTTTCACATATCTTTCTCTTCATTTTGATATTTGAAAATTAGGGGAAAAATCATATCAAAATATCAGCTTGACTTCTGTCTTTCATAATATTCTGCTTATATAACAGACTACAAGAGCTATAACTGGCACCTGAATTATCTATTTTTGACTAGGGTGGAGAATGTTAGATCGGCCCAGGAACTATATCACATTCCAAAATGTACATACTGGGATATGCCAAGAATATACAGTAGATTCAGACACTTTCTGCATGTAATACCGAGTCAGGACTGTCTATACGAGCGATACTTATGTCTGTGATACTATATTAGTATTGATATTAAAACGCTGTACATAAAGCACGCAACCAGTGAGGACAACACGTAATTAAGTTATAGGAACACGCTCAGTCGTAACTGTTTCATTTTGTCATTTAACGCTAACGTTTCTCGTGTTCACCTCGTATCATTTTGTGTGTATTACAAACAAGAAATAATTAAATTTTGTAGTTTTCGGGGAAAAAAAATTATGAGTAACAGCATGTGAATTTAACAAAATACAATGTCGCTTTCTAGGACTAACAATGTGTTTACTTCACATACTGGTATTCAACTTGCACCTCTTGATCCTGTTTTTACCTGGGGTGGGGCACAATAGATAACCTCACAAAATAACCTATAAGCTTTAAAACATCACTAACACCATGAATACATGACAGTCATATTAATTACGTACAAACTGCACACATTATAACTAACTTTTGACTTATATTGTTATTTTCAGAAGATGTTTAAAGATTTTAAGACATTTAATAGTGTATTTGTCAATGAGCGAAATACCCAAACGTGCCACAACTTTTCAGACCATTTTGTTGGTCTGACAGTCTGATGCTTACTTATCCTTTAAATTTCTTTCCTATGTTCTGCCAGATGAACTACAAGTATCAGTGCTCATCTAAATTGAGCAATGATGTTGTTAAAACTTCTGATTTAGTCATTTTTGTTCTATCTTTGTAGGTACTGTTCAGTCTTTGCAACAGCTTATACAATGGGTGGCAGATTTCACCTTGTACCTTTTGGCCTCTGTACCTTTGTACCAACGGTATACTAATATTCCGGGTGCTAGCATTGCTCGAGATGTCCAGTGTTTGAGTATGCTGCGGGAATTGCTCGTCATTATTCGTATCTGGGGAATGAAGAATCCCTCGTGTCTGCCGACCTTCACAACATCCACACCTAATCAAGATTCTGTCAGTGTCCTATTCAAGTTGATCACAAAACTTTGGCTGTCTGTTCGAGACAATAACACGGCAGACTTTGATGAGATGCTGATTGATGAATGCTGTTTGCTGCCTAGTCAGGTTTCCATTCCAAGTCCTGATCAGTGTTTGATAATAGGAAGTTCACAGTTTGTTTCTCTGAGCAACCAACATCAACCTGTCAAAACCAAATTTGGAGCACCACCCGAGTTTGCAGCAAAGCCATCAGTCATGCATCACTTACCCGAAGGAACTACATTATCCAATCAGAAGAGGGACGCATTGCGTCAGATAAATATGGGGAAGACTCCAGTTCAAGATATGAAACGATGTACTCGCTGTGACCGCTTGTCATTGGTTAAAAGTCCAATATCTACACCTGTGTCACAAATGTGGGACCAACGATGGGTAAAACTGTGTATGTGCGGAGGCCAATGGATTGCAGCTTCTTCTGAGGAAGTAGAGACATGAGTGTAGTTAAAACAAACTTGTAAGATAAACATTGTACTGTAAACATTTGGCTTCAAAACTATTGTGTAGTATTTTCTTATAATGTAATGCACTTCTTTTGCTTGATTTATACTAACATGCACTAGGTGGACTGTGTCATATTGTATGAGGTTGAGACAAAAAAATTAAACTGTAGTACACACTGAGAAATTTTTTTTTTGTGCTCTTTGTTTTCATACTGAATGATTTCTTTTATCCTCTTTGGAAAGTTATGCTTTTGCAATATAAGACATATAACATACTTCAGCATAATACATTCAGGCCCGTTACCCTAGCTTAAAATGTTACAATAACACCTTCCTGAGACATGGCAACCTCTAATAGATGCGAGTTGTCTACAATAAAAAAAAAAATACATACAAATTTAGTTTCTTAAGGCCAAACTAAATAGAAACCTTGTTTACAGTGGTGACCGCTTCAAATTTCGGCGTTTTCACTTTTATTATTTTTCTTTAATAAACCTTATTTAACGTGTAGTTTCAATTTTTTTTTTATCAGACCTGGGACTATAAATAACTAAAACTAAGTATAGTTTGATTAGTATCAGACAGATGTATGTAGGATACAAAGAGTAATATTGTAAAAAAGATAAAAGTTTCATGACCTTTATACAAGTTACACGTCTATTGAGCAAACTTAGCGAAAGATTAATAAAAAATCATATACAAAATTTCTGCCGGAACTCCTGATCAGCGAGGGACGCGGCATTCACATATCGGCGACTTGTACTCGGAAATGGTATTGGTATTTACAAGTGTTTTCGCAACTGTAATTTAATTTGCGATCATATGGTGTAAATCATGGCGAAATTCAAAACTAAGAAGTATATAATTTTACGGTTTCTGGGACTTTTTGTTGGTGTTCTTACAGCGTTGTTGTTTTCGAACACGAGTTCCTCTAATCTTTACATCAATTGGATGAAAAAGACGTTCAACTACACCCAAGGCGAAGGTAAATTTGGATCCACCTTTTGCACCCGCTCAATCCGCCACTCAGCTATTCAACTATTTTATCAAATTTACCTCACTACAAGACAGGAGAGTTAATGTGGGAATGAAATTAACTTCGGCATTCAATTAGCATTGTATGATGCGATTTAAATTTTAAATGCCTCGAAGTTGATTCGGACATAATAACAGGCCTTTTCAAGTTGTTTTTTGGTTTACCTATTAATTTGTTTATTGCATCAGTTGCATACAGTAGACTTTCCCAAAACCAAAATGAATATTTTGACCGGGCATTTTGAGGGACAATTCTATACAAGTTTTAATTCTCATGAAATATCGGAGTATCAATCCTGCCTTAACATTTTGCAGAATTTGTTGATTTGAATTTCAATACTTTATGGTATTTGTCCGTCTGCAACGAATGGCTCTAATAACCAATCTGGTTGTAAAAATTAAGAATAATTAAGACGGTCAGTACTGCATGACCAGATGTTACAAATATTTTTTGTTTAACTGGTGAAAGCCCAGTATATTAAAGTCACATGTAATTCTAATAATTGTTAATTTCTCTTTATAGTGGAGCTCATTTCGTCTGGTTTGGTGCTAGGAGGTTCAACATCTTTACCCAGTGCATTTCTCTACAATAAATTTGGTGTCGCTTTAACACTTTCTGTTGGGTTCATATTAAGCGTTTCTAGTTACCTATTGATTTACCTGTCGACAAGATTTGTATCAACATTCGTCCATTTAAGTGGTGTAATAGCCGTATTACACTTTACTGCAGGTTTGTCATTTACATTCAAGGGGTATAAATATGCGAAAACCCAAAGTCATCAGTCCGCGCCCCCCCCCCAGAAGCTCACTTGAAAAAAAATCGGGTACCCATGCTCGTCCGTAGGATCAAAATACCATCCCTAACCGGGGGATTTTGCCAAAAAAAGGTACCCCTAAACGGGAAGTTTTCTCTGAAAAATTAACAACCAAAAAAAAGAAAACGGTTCCCAAAAAAATCGACAACCAAAAAAAAAAATCGTCAAAACAAAATAATACACTAAATTTAAAAAAAAATGCAAAATGGTCGCCAAAAGGTAATGCTCGCTGCTCCCACTGAAAAAAGGACCACTAAACGGGAGGTGTATGTGAAAAACCAACCCCTAAACGGGAAGTTACATTTGCCAAAAACGTGACATACCCCTAAATGTGGTTTTCCGCCAAAATCGACCCCTAAACGGGAACCCCGTCGAATGGCGAAAAAAGTACCCCTTACCCCCTTTTTTTCGGACAAGCATGCGTACCCGACTTTTTTTAAGTGAGCTCCCCAGGCCGCCCCCTAGGGGTACTTGTCAAAAATCAGGTTTGAATCTCAAGATAAACAACCCTTGACCATAGTAAATGGGTGCTTTACAAAAATATTCTCCTTGGTAAGTTTATACCCTTTGGCAAACTAATAAACTCAGAAAATGTAAAGATTTTAAATTTTAGACACCAAATAGCTGCAGTGGTATTAAACTTCTTGCCTATGCTCTTAATACGGTCGTTCACCTAAATTAATCAATAAACACATTGTTGATTTCCATTGCTTTTTTATCAGTACGTGACGTCACTGAAGAGGGAAGAAGATGGAACATTGCTTATTATAACATTACCGATTATTTCGTAATAGATAAAGAATTTTAACGATGACTGCGGGAAAAACAAAATATCCTCCGAAAAAGCTTTATCAACGTGAATACGGCATAGAGATCTTCAGTGAATACGCAGTTTATCACAAAACGTGTTTAAAACCTGGTGGAAAATTTACGCGGCAAAAAAACCCTGCAATTTAGGACTTTTCAAATTTACCTATAAACCCACATGATGAGAAACTGATATAAAATTATGACCCAGAAGAAAAACAGTGCATTAGAAACCTTTTTGGTTAAATTGTTCATATTGTCCCGTTTTCACTATGGTGTAGTCGTTTTGGAGGATATTTTGTTTTCCCAAAAAATATTAAACGAAAAATCAATTCTGTATATCCATTATGAAAAAAAATGAGGGAGGGGTAAATCAAAATTTAATCAACAGGTAAATGTCCCGGGGGGGCAGTCGATGTGAAAGTGGGTACCCATATTCCAACATGGCTTTAAAAAAAAGGCTAACAAAGTGAAATTCTGAGTAAATGAATTTTTTGAAAAAATACACCCTAAGCAAGTAACTTTTGGGAAAAAATACCCCTAAGGAAGTGTCACACCTCCAAAAAAAACACCCCTTTTCGTGATTTTAGCCAAAAAACGGAACCTAAGTGCGTAACACGCGTTACACGCCGGCGGTTCGAAATACATACCCTTTTGTTGGAACATGCCTACCCACTTTCATATTGACTGGCCCCCCCCCCGGGTAAATACATTGTGTTTCTATTGTTATAATATTTAAGTCATTTATGTTTTAGGTCATGGTCTTTCCTATATGTTCCTATCGTCAATACTTGTCAATATCAGTAATTTCAGCAGCAATAGCAGAGGCAAAGTTATGGCCCTGGTTAACAGTATGTTTGCAGGTGGTGCGGCTATTGGTGCTGCTATATATAATGGATGTTTTGCACAGGAACACATTGTAGACGCTGTTAATCAAAGAGCTGATCTGTTTTTTCTCACAATAATTGGATATAGCAGTGTTGTTTGGATTCTAGGATTGGTATTTTTAAAAAATTATCCCATCGAAGCATCTGAAAATGATAATTCAAGAAAGACAGAATTTAATGAAATGGGCAAAACAAACAACCCCGCAAACAACCTTTCAGGTAACGAGACAGATTTTCACAACAAAAAGTATATAATAACAGATGATGTGGAGAAGCAGGAGACGCCAAGGACTTGTCCAAAAAATAAAGAAAACGAAGCAGGAAATGTTATTCTGTCACATAGCTGCGAAACGCAAATTGCAAACATGGTTCAAAATGAGAAACCTCTCCAGAAAAATGCTCCTTTGTATAAAAATCTTAACTTGCATCTGACATTCTGGGGGTTTGTATTAAGTAGTTCATTGTATTACTTTTTTATACTTAACACGACAACAATTCTACGTTCTATTCGGCATGATAATGAAATCCCATTTTTTACAACCGTGCCAACAGCCGTTGCATTGATTTCCAACCTAATCATATGCAGCGTGGCAGATTTTCTTTACACTAGATTTTGTATCCGTACATCAAACGTAATACTTGTCGCAGCGTTGGCAGTTTTTATTTCTCATTTCGTTTTGATATTTTTAATAAGTAATTACATCATTTTGGTTATACTTGGCATTGTTACAATTACTGCCGCAGAAGTTTTGTATTCCCTTATACCCACCATGGTGGCACAAAATGTAAAAATGACTGACCTTGGACCCGTAATTGGAGTGTTTGTTTTGGGAGGTGGCGTGATGAGCATGGCTATGCTCAAAGCGTTTGGCGCAATATATGATAGTCAAGAGGAGTATTTGGTGGGTAATGATTGCTTTGGACCTCGTTGTTATACTTGGTCTTTTGTACTGTCCACCAGTGTAGCTTTTATTCAGGTGGTATGCTTTGTTGTTATTATCATAAGAAAATGGTAATGTAGGGAAATTTAACTTTAAATTTACACTATCATTGTGTATTGAGATATATATATATACTTATATTATATATATAGCGGATTTCCTCCTCAGGACTATCTATATTATATTATATATATTATATATATTATGTATAGTGGATTTGCTCCGCTGGTTGACTATAAATAGTCTGTATGATTGTATGTAAATCAGTTTCTCGCTTACATTTGAACAATAAACTTCGTGTCGTTCTCATCAAGTATCACTCTTATTTTTCGTCTTTTTCTGAACTAGTGCAGACTCAGCCAACGGCCCTGATCCAAAGTCTGTACTTCACGTCTTTCGTTTCAGTAAATGCAATCATGGTGTTATAATAACTTAAGCACTGACTTCCTTTATATTATCCTGTTCTATCATATCGCTGCTAATATTTTGTATGAATTCTTAGAATCACAAATTAGAAAACACGATATTTTGGGTAGTATAATTAAAGTTGGGGTCCCAGAATCTTTTGCACAGTCGCTGAATATATACCCAAAATTTCAAGTTGCTGTCATTTCACTCAAAACTAAGTTCTAACATACCTACCAAAATATTTTCCAAAAGTTCGCTGTATTAGCCGAGTAATTGGTGAAAATGTGGAGTTTTTGCGGATCCACCAAAATTCGCCATCTATTAGCGGAAATGGGAACTAAGAAATATGGTGGCAAGGGTACAATTTTCACAGGAAAGAATGCATCATCTGGTGGAGAAATTTATTGTTCTCGCAAGTTTCTACGGCTGTTTTTTTTCTACAGGCTCATATTTTATGAAAAAAAATGTGATTTAGTGAACTTCAGTTATAGAAGATTGATTAGCAAAGAGATTTTAGACCACAATTTTTGGACATTTTAGCCAAAGATTCTGGGACCCAACTTTAAACAAAAAAAAATTTCAAAAAGACTTCCGTTACGCCGCATTTTTATAGCAAACTCCGTTAAAAATCAAAGTATCATGCAGCTTGTCAACATGCCGTTTTTCAAAATAACAAAAAATGCTTACATGATAGTCAATTATAATTTACATAATTTATTCCTTAACAGTATTGGTAAGATAACGCAGAGCAAAATAGAGAATAATCTACTTTTAATAATACATTTTTATTTTATAAATAAATAACACGAAAAAGAACAAATAATATAATGTTCGTGTATTTTGCACCCAAGGAGTATAGAATGAGATATTGTGAGAGATGAGAGAGTTAGCTTAGTATTCCATATATTGCAAAATTACCTTAAATAATCGTGAGAAAGGACAGAATATCGTCATTTTCAGGTCAACATATATACAAGACAAAAACTTACCAATCAGGGTAGCCTATACCATCTTTAACAAAACTCCCATTGTCATACCGTGATATCGTTTTGAATGGGATTTTTGAAAAATTAACTTGTTGAAAACCATCAAAATGCTATTGGCAAAACCTAGGATATATAAAACTCTAAGCAAAGACAACAAGATACACAATTACATTAATTTTACAATGATTACCTTTCAACTTTTCCTAGATTACGGTTTACCACATGTTTCATAAGACTGATAAAATTTTAGTGCCTGTGATTTTTAGGTAACGTACTTGGTATATTGTCTCAGCATACAAGATTTAATTTATTAAGTTGTATTGGATATTTAAGTTCTTTTTTAATCTGAAAAGAATGTGTTCATGTAGTGCACGTCAAATCCAATTTTAATAATAAACACAAATTTTATTGTAATAAGCTCCGGTAATCGACTTTATAAACCACTATGAATATTTGTAAAATATAATTCATAAGATTATAACATTTCCGAAATAACCGACCAAAATATATAAATATAGGTTCACCATTATAGAGAAAATGTCCGGGGGGTATGTATGAAATTATTCATAATTTTCAAAATAAATCTGCAATTTGTAATAGCGTAAAACAAGACAACGACGATTCGAAGAATCATCATTGTACGCTGTTTAAATTGGCTATTTGAGCGAAAGGAATTGCAT
>JAOXYB010035506.1:0-13885 GCA_028565635.1 Phoronis ovalis | reverse complement strand
AAAATAAACAATATTGAAAATTATCACGGAAAAGACGATACCAATGCTGGGTATCCTATAGATAGGATAAACAGCAAAAATATTTTTGATGTATACAATTTAAGGCCAGCCTTAAAAGTTTGAATGCACAGATAAAGTATTACCTTCAGGTCTTGGAGGAAGCAATTGTCTGGGTGGTTCTGGCCGATTATATCTCCGTGCTTCTAGCAACTCTCTTCTGAGCTGCTCATTTTTTCTTTCCAAATCTTGAATAGTATAATCCTGTTCTTCTAACCTATTGTTTTGCCTTCTCACTTCAAATTTAACTTGATTGAGCTGTTTAAAGACAACACAAATCTTATTGAAACAACATAATCATTTAGATTACAAGAAAATTAGGCTGCCTTTTAAACACCAACACAGCCTTATTGCAGAAATAAAAAGAAATTACTGCAACCTGCAATAAATATTTCGGTTTATTTCAAAAATTTCTTCAGATGGCATACTAGAGTATACAATCCAACCTGATTCTGTTTTGGCCCATAAAAGAAAGCAAAATACAAACTTCAACTTATTCAGGTTAGACAATCGTATCCTTTCATTCATTTACAAGAAAAGCCAATCTACAATTAATAATTATATTTTATTTTACTATTTTGGAATGCTTACATCTTGTTCTGCAGAAGCTTTATCAATGCGAGCATTCTCTAACTGTTGCTTGAACTGCTCTTTCAGTTGCTGAGCACGCTCCCGGTCCTTTCTCTCATTCTCAAAATCTTCTTGAAATGTTACATTCTAAATATCATTAAAAGAAAAATAATTTTATTGTGATGTAAATACCTCTTTTGAAACTGAAATACAACAATATTACAGTATTAAACATTTTTAGACCACTATATAAAATAACAACCATAGTTGCTGCATGGAAGACATATTGATTTCCTCAGCCAGTTGCCACATGTTAAACATCATGGTTCACTCAACCAAAATTGCCACAGGTTCATTTAGCCAGAGTTACCATATATTAGACATCGTGGGTTTTTTAGCCAGAGTTGCCACATGGCAGACATATTGGTTGCCTTAGCTAGAGCTGCCACCTGCTAGACACTGTGGTTTCATCAGCCAGAGTAGCCACCAGTTAGACATTGTGGTTTCATCAGCTAGAGTTTCCACTAGCTAGACATTGTGGTTTCATCAGCCAGAGTTGCCACCAGCTAGACATTATGGTTTTTACAGCCAAAGTTGTCGCCAGCTAGACATTGTGGTTCTCTCGACCAAAGTTACCACCTGCTAGACATTGTGGTTCTTTCAGGCAAAGTTGCAACCTGCTAGACATTGTGGTTCTCTCAACCAAAGTTACCACCTGTTAGGCATTGTGGATCTCTCAGCCAAAGATGCAACATGGCAGACATGATCTACTCAGATACATTTGCAAAATAGAAGAAGTGATAAGTCACCAATTACAACAAAAACAAATGAAGTCAACAATCAGCACAATCCAATAAGTTCAATACAATAAATATTTTACTGCATCTGGAAATTCATACAACTATGTGGTGACATTGGATAAATGACAAACAGCAGTTTTTCTTTGGTGCATATCAAAGTTGCAAAAAAAGTTTTCCACAACTTTAACATGTACCAATGGTAAATAAATACGTCTACTCTGTAAATTATTTTAATGTAACCACACTATATAAAATAAGACAGTCCTGGGGCACTGACCTTAATAAATATTATACCGGGGGTGCTCCATCCAACCTTTCAAACCCTTTATAGCTTTCAGAAAAAAAGTTCAAAAAACATACCCCTTTTCAGAATTCTTTTGGACAATACATATCCCTTTTCGCAAAATATGGGGATGAAAATGAAACTTCAAGTTTTTATTTTTACTTTTATTTAGAAACCTCTCGCATGGAGCATAGAAGTATATTTCATCAGTGCCCCGTGAGGACAGTATTCATAATGAGTTTATCTGGGAATAAAGAAGTAAATCTGAGCAAGAATGTTAATCATTAGCTCTTCCAGCCTAGACACACTCCTCTATTCTTAGGTGCAAACTATGCAAGGTCTAAATACTTAAATAATCCATTTCAAATATTTAACAGTTTGTTACCACATTAGCATTATGCTCATTTCACTGGCTGTATGATGATTTTTCCTTCAAGGCCACCATGTATTGCTCAATGTAGTTCATATTTTTCATTATTATGAAAAAGTCAATGTTTTCATATAATGTTCATATATATAGATTCAATCCATAATGCAGAATCAGCAGTAATACAGCATTTTCTCTTTAATATTGCTAAATACAAGCATAAAAAATACAGTATGCTCAAATACTGCTTCTTTGGTCTTCTAGCATTATCAATCTTTTACCAACTTCCATCCAGTTCCAGAAGAGTGCAAGATAGAGCTCAAAATCCCTAAAACTAGTTATATAGACATTTTTACACTGTCATAAAAAACCTACTGTCAAATATTACATTGTCATCCCTTAAATCAGCCAAGTACACTTTTAGAATACTAACTTTTAATATCCAGACTTATAATAGACGGACAGGTAAATATACAGATTTGTTTCTTGCTCAAGATGCATGTTATCCTAATTAATAAAGATATTACAGCTAAGACCGCAGGGGACTGGTGCTAAAAAAATAGAAAACGAATAAAAAATATGAAATGAAATAAACATGTTTCCACTTCTGTCATTCACAGTTATCACCAAACGGTCAAAAATCCCCCAAAAAAACTCATAGAAATGATCAATATAGCTCCTGTGTCCGAGGCAGCGCCTCGTACTATATAGAACAGTATCAAGGGGTGACACGAGAATTGAAAATTTCATGGTTGAATTTTAAAAAAAATTTATTTTTTGCCAATCAGCCCAAACACGCTCAAGAAATTTACCAGAATAACCCAACTCCTTAAACTAGCGTCAAAAAATGTTTCTATCCACGTACCTCTACAGACATACGAAATATTCAACAACTCATAAATTGTCCCAAAGACGGTGACCATTAAGGAAATTGACCTTTCACTCTAACTAGGTCACCGGAAACAATATCAATACCCACTGGAAATCGTTGTTGATTGGACAAAGATTCGTCAGCAGGCGAAGCATGGTGATTCTCAGAAAGTTCGTTGTTTTCTAATACAAGCGTTTATCCAATCAGCGACGATTTCCGTTGGGCAATGGTACTGTTTCCGGTGATCTAGTTATAGTGAAAGATCAAATTCCTTAATGATCACCGTCTTCGGGGACAACTTTTGAGTTTGTTGTTGAATATTTCGCATGTCTGTGGAGGTACGTGGATGGAAACATTTGTTGATGCTAGTTTAAGGAGTTAAGAGTTATTCTGGTAAGTTTCTTGAGGGTGTTTGAGCTTATTGGCAAAAAATACTTTTTTTTTAAAATTCAACCATGAAATTTTCAATTCATGTGTCACCCTTTGATACTGTTCTATAAAATACGAGGCACCGCCTCGGACACAGGAGTTATATTGATCATTTCTATGAGTTTTTTTTAGCATCTTCGCAGGATTTTTGACCATTTGGTGATAAGTGTGAATGACAGAAGTGGAAATATATTCATTTCATATTTTTTATTCGTTTTATATTTTTTTAGCACCAGTCCCCTGTGGCTAAGACTGCAGAAGTGGAACTAATAAAAAAAAACAGATTTACTTTGTTTGCTCACAACCAAGAAGCAATTAAACACTTTTATACCTGCTGCTGCAAGACTAAAGTTCTCTCTTGCAATTCCCGAATAATGCCGTCACTGGCAACAGCTGGTGCAGCCTTGTTCGCACCAACTATCTGAGATTTGGTTGCAGTCACAGTTTGGATTTGTTGTTGCAGTGCGACAATTTGATGTTGCAGGTTTATTGAACATTGTTTCTCCATATGCAATTCCTGCAGAGCATCCTCTTTCTCTGTCTGCAAAAAGAAACATCAATATTGCATCACAGTTTTTCAAACAAAGTATTACCACTTTTCAGATGCTGTCACACTGAATGTACTTGTTACATTTCAAACCTACAGTTGTTACATGAATCCTTGTTTTAAAAATAAATTTTCATTACTTCATTACTAATTTTCACAACTTTTACTAGCAGAGCAATAAATGTGTGAAGTTTTGTTATTGGTGTTTCATGGTCCATGAAACACTGATAACATATCTACACATATTTATTGCTGTGCTTGTAATGGAAAGTTTTTTAAGGAACTTGAAGTCAAATATAACTGTGGCAAGACAACATTTAAACTTGTCCACATACCTCAAAATCAGTAACTTTTTTCTTAGCAGCTAGCAACATTTTGTCAATTTCAACTTGACGCTTTTCTTCGTTTGCTGTTTTCTCACAAAATTTTCGCTGAAGTCCAGCTTTTTCTTGACTAATTTTGGCAATCTCACAGGTGTAATCTTCCTGCAATTTTCTGCAGTGTTCATCCCATTTGTTGTTGGCATCCATTAGCTATAACATTAACCGATGATAATGGAATGTAAATTTTGATAGTAAATCCTAGACTCTAATACTTAAACTATCTTCATGAATATGAAATATGTTTTTATTTAAATACCAAATAACTAAGCATTAAATAGTTGAAGGTCTATTAATATTTATTCAATCAAATATATCATACAATCACCTGGATTGTGAAAGCTAATGTTTTCTTGATATTTAAAGGTTAATGTCCCACATAACCATGCAGCCAAGCAGTTAGTAAAGTAATTTTAATTAAATATTAAAATCTTTAACAGGGAACCAGTAGGATGCCCTACAACTGCAAGAATATTTGCAATATGGACTGCGCAAACATCGCCATCTAAATTGGACATTTCAGATACTGAAATGTGCATGTTGTTATGCTGAACTCTTTTGCATAGTGTCCTTAGTGAAAAGTGTACCTCTTTTATCTGCATTTGAGCTGAAACACCAGACGTGGACATTCTAGTTACTACTTCAGTTTGATCAAGATCCTATATAAATGTATGATAAAATTACATAAAACTACATTTTTAGACTGTACTAGTTCACTGCAGTTACAAACTTAACCAAAACACTGTATTACATTAAAGTCCTGCTACGAAAAAATGCCACTTTGGTCAAAACATTTTGAGAACTTCAACCATGAATTAGATACATTCACAAAGTTGTAATAAATAATTAAGGCAAGACCTACTTTGTAATTCTAAATTGTGGTCTATATCCTTATTACTGACCTCTTGATGTTTCTGGATATTTTGGTTCTGTAGTTGTGTGTGTTTTGAAGCAGTGGGAAAAGCTTTCACCAGTTTAGTTTCCCTATCATTCTGCAGTAAATACATTAAAAGAATTTAAATGTACGAACATTTCAAAATGGTGTGATTTCATGACTTCAGTGTCACCAGAAAAGCAAAATACAATCAAAAGTACTGTAGCTTTGTATTTTTATAATGTGATGACATTTAGAAAATCAGAATGTGAAGGTGAATTATGAATTTGAATGAACTAAATCAATTTTGAAAAATAAATAAATCATGTTATGTTTGATAGCATAACTGTGACCAAAGCTACAGTTAAATTCACAAATTTTCTATTCATATCTTAATTACGTAAATAGTTGATTTCTTTCCTGCTTAATTACGATACATACTAGATATATAACAAACAGTTTCAAAAATATTCTTTGATCCTAATAAGGACATTCATAGTACACTACATCCATAGTTTTGTATCAACTATTCACTGACAAAATATTTTTGTTAATTAAGAATGAAACAAAATCTACAAATTTATATTTTTTACTGCAATAACAAACACCACCCTTGCTCACTGATTTGTAAAGCTCACTGGAACATGCAGTGAAACCATGAAATGTGACACTTGGAAATCAAGTTTTTGTTTATGCATTATTAGGTTTATTAATTTAATTTTTTATTGATTTATTCAATTTATTTTATTGATATGTTATTGCTTGTTTATGGTTTTATTATATCATGTTTATTATCTTGTACATTAAAATATTATTCCCTAGAGTATTTTATTCTTTTTTGTTTATGATTTATTCAGGGCACCTTTATTATGCAAGTGGTTAGAATGATCAGTCTAAGTGCCACATTTCATTTATAACTTATGTTAAAACCATCCAAATCTATATAATGGTTGTAGATACATGAATGTTTTGTATAAATATAATATATGAAATTTATATACATATATATTTCCAATTTTTAAATATCGGTGAACATGGGTAGGTTTCATATAACTAGATTCAGAAATATTTTTCTACTGCCGTATAATGTCACAAGCACAGAATTATAAGACTGAAATTCTAGCACTGCATATCGCCTACTACATATCAAAATTTCAGAAATAATAAAGCATTGTAACTCAAAATTAGAGTTATGAGGCACTTTGAAGCAGAGTAGGCAACATCCTGTATGGTTTATAATATGACTATCCACCATATTTTGTTCACAAAAAAATTAAGGACTACAGAAATTGCATTAACGATTAGCTTTGTGACAAAATTTGACAACTGAAGTCTCTTTATCCACCTTATGATTTACAGCAGTTTCATTCTTTTCAAGTTTTACCCAGCTAGTAGGTTCGCTAGCAATTAAACTTCCATAAGCAGTCCTCTCAGGTAACTGCATCTTAAGAGAGGCAACAGTTCCTTTAAGCTGTTCATTTTCCTGCCTAAATACGAAAACAAAATCACATATATGTGCCTGTGTATAATTAAGGTGTTGAATATGGAGTTGACAATAAAAATATAGTACAGTAGTTTATTAAAATATGCTTCTTACAGTTTCTTACTTACCAGTTATCGAAAAAAAGTGTTATGAACAGTATTTTAAAAGGGTTGTATGTACATAAAAAGTATAAGCAAGTGACAAATAAAAATTAATGACAGAAAAAATGTTTCTGTAAAGATAAAAATAGGTATAGAAGAGAAAAATTAGAATAAAAAAGAAAAATAATATACTGAGTTGAATTTGGCTCAATAGTCTATATTCATTTATCCCAAATCTTTGAATGGCAAGTTCCTCCAATAGCTCAAATAGGAAAATTTTACAAGTGAATTATATGCAATGCATGTTCAGAAAAATTCCTAGTACCAAGTGGCATGGTTTATTACTATGTATAGTAACCATACCGCATCCTGGACAGTACAAAAGCAGCATATTAACTATAACTAAAGCAACATATATTTCAGTTACATGGAAACTAGTATCTTACCTTATGCTATTAATCACTGCCTTCATAGAGCTGTTTTCTTCTGTTAGACTATTAGCCAGAGCCTGGAATAAATTTAATTAAATCAAATATTAAATATGAACATTTATCACTATTACATTTTACACAAAACATTGAAGCCATGGTGCTTTGTGTATCTTTTGTCACAATATTAATTAGATTTTTGTCTCTGAAGCTTTATATAAATCTTTTGTTTTTCTATTTATTTTAAATGTTACATAAGCAATGTTAATGGACTTTCTGATATGAACAGCAATTTAAGAGATATTAGAGGCACTGTACTTGTATTTCTGAAATGAAATAAGCAGTATTGCAAACCTGCAATGTGATGGCTTTTTTTTCCAATTTATTCATCTGAAGAGCAGTTTTAGTTGCATTCTGGACAATAGGAGATACATTTTGATTGCCAGTAATAGTTCTAGCAGCTGCTTCAATAGCAACACTAGGAAAGGATTGTAAAGAATCTACCACAAAATGTATGTTCTCTTCCTACAAATTTTAGAGAAAAACAACATTAATGAAAACCAAAATACAAAATTTTTTTTTCCTGATCATTTCTGTGATTACAGGACAATACTACAAACCATGATTCAATGGTCCCAACCGATTTTGGCACCAATGGGTGCTAATACCATTTCTTATAAAGTCCATAACACATATCTTAAACTAAACACAATGGTACTAATTCGAGAATGGCTAGCAACATTTTGTATATGAATACCATTTTATGAGCCTATTATAAACATTTAACCTTGAACATTAAAAAGAAACGGTAGTTTTAACAAAGAATGGACATTTCCTATATTTATTAACCATATTTGGATTGATATGATCCATGGAATTCAGATCTTTCTACCCCTTTTCTTATTGTAGCAAGCAAGATCTCAAACTGAGTTTTCTTGAGATGTCAGCATCATTAGCGAATCTTACGGTGTAATTCTGCATTTTTTAAAATTCAGAATTCTCGCTATTTGCAGCTTTGTGATGCTATTTAAGGTTGAAGCTATGTCTTTTTGCATATTCTTTTATCATATACCTTCTATTTTGTAGATCATTTAACTTTACAGTTCATTGAACTTAGGTTGTTTGTATTTGTTTAATGAGGTAGCACTCTAGTTAAGGTATCACTTGTTATATTCAGGGAATTGTGGGTTTTAAAATAATGGCTATATACTGTACTATGTGGTTGTACAAATATTTGTATAAACATTTCTTGTTAATTTACCTGCGAGACATCACTTTTATTACCACTATAACAAAAGGTAGGATTATCAGAACCCTTGGTGCTAAAGTCAGGTTGGGACACCAACGATGGTTAACACTCCCTTTCTGTCTATCTGAGTTAGATTTGGTTCATGACTTTCACAAGTTGTTCATATATAATAACAAATTAATGCAGTAAAACTTACAAAAGTTAACTGAGTTTTGTCTCCACTTGTGCATACATCGCTCGGGTACACATAGCTACCAGAAAAGGAATGATGTGATTGATAACTGTCTGCATTAGGGAATTCAGTAGATGGACTTGAATCTTCTTCTAGATCTTCATGAGTAGCCTGAACATTTACTTTCAAAGCATCTGGTTTATCTTTAGTTTGACTGTTAAAACTGTCAGATAAACTGGTTGATTGAGATATCTGAGTCTGGAGCTGTACTGAAGTTGTAGTTTTTAGAGTTTCAACATCACAGACGGCAGATTTTGAATTTTTCTGTAAAGCAGTGAAACAATTTTCAAAGAGTTTGTCCAACTTCTGAAAAAGGTGAATAAGATACAAATGTTTCCTAGACTTGGTCTATCAGGTCAGCAAAAATTTATATCATTTCTGAACTCCAACGATTTGTTGCTTATGAACATACAGATTATTGTCTGTTCCACAGTTAATTAATAATTCTTTATTTTAAACAATTCTGAAAACACAAAAATCCAATTTAAAAACCTCCCGAAGTCTATTGTGTTAGTGATCTAAAAATGAATCTATCTATATATATATGTATGGCCATTTTGAAACTTCTCAGTTTATTATGTTTCATAGAAAAATACTAACAAGACATTTGTCATGTCTAATGCCCATCCAATGTTTAGGATTATATTTTTTTAACATTATTGTTTTTTTACATTAGAAAAGAATAGAATACATCATGCATTATAATCTGGTTTATCATTGTGGGGTACTCTGTCAAAATGACTAACTGCTGTCTGATGCGTTGAGAACTGACCATATTTTTAGATGGGTATGTGCAGCCCAAACTCAAAATATCCACCTATTTTTAAGGATTTTGGTCTCAAAAATGACCAATTTTTTAGGTTTTTTCTTGAAAAAGTTCCCTGGAATCGCTACTTTTAAATAAAATTGGAAAACGACATATTTTTAGGGTTTGTTGAAACGTAAACCAATTTCTATGGACATTTCTGTGAGAAGTCAATCCATTTTTAGGGATTAATTTGTGAAAAAGTGACCCATTTGGGCTACCAACCTATGGTCTTCTTAGAACCACCTTTGAATCATCCAAGTAGTGCTTCGTCTTTGCGGCTATAAATGCAAAGTGACATGCCTTCTCAGGAACAAATATGGCCACCAGTCGGCCTTGTTGGAAGTAATGTGGGTCAATGTTATACCTATAGTACTTACTCCGTACTGAATATGGAGCTGATCGGCTAAGAACTGACGCAGTTATTGTGAGACAAAAAGTGTTACGCACGATAAAAAATGTCGAAGATTTGTACCAGCATTTGACCTACATGTCAAGGTCATTTTGAAATATCATCTAGCCTATTACTCCCACCAACCTAGAACCTTTCGGGAACAAACATGGCCGGCAGTCGGCCATATTGGAAATAATCTAAGTCAAAATTACACATAGCATGTACTGCAACCTGAACTTACTCTGTGACGAATATGAAACTGATCGGATATAAACTGAAGTTGTTATTATGATGTGCAATGTCGTGAAACAACATGGCCACCAGTCGGCCATGTTGAAATTAGTCTGGGTCATTTTTACATATGTCCTGTACTTACTTTATACCGAATATGGATCCAATTGGATAAAAACTAAAGCAGTTATTAGGAGACAAAGAAAGTGTTACACACGGTAAAAAATGTCAAAATATCGTACCGTCATTTGACATACTTGCCAAGGTCATTTTAAAATGTCACCTAGCCTATTACGCCCACCAGTCTATGGCCTTGCTAGAACCACCTTTGAATCGTCCAGGCAGCACTTCGTCTTCGCAACTATAGACGCAACGTTATGTGCCCTCTCGGGAACAAACATGGCCACCAGTCGGCCATATTGGAAGTAATCAAGGTCAAAAGTAAAACAGACCTGCACTTTGACTGGTATTTACCCTGTACCGAATATGAAGCTGATCGGGTAGAAACTGAAGCTGTTATTGCAAGACAAAGAAAATACGACGACAACGACACCTTCGCTACGACTATATGCCCAGCCACTATGTGGATGGGCATATAAACCTGAATGAAAATTTACAGTGCAACTTGCTTTTGCATCAAATGGATAATTTCCTTTGTGGATATTTTGTTCTTGAAGTTATCCAAAAGGTCAACATACCAAATCCTGATTTTCTTCTTCCAACTGTTGGATTAAACTCAATTTTTCTTTACACAGAAACTCAATTTCTTTTTCACTGTTCTTATATTTATGTTGCAATTCCTCATACAGTCCAGCTGTAAGACAAGTGACTCGTTAGAATGAATCTTTTATTAAAATTATTGCAATAATTAAAAGTATTGCAATACAATGCATTCTTTGTTGGTAAAAAAAAAACATTACAACATGTGTACTTACTTAGTGCCTTGTATCCATTTATTTTACTTTGCAAGGTAGCAACTTCTGCTTGTCTTGTAGAAAGTGTTTGTTTTAGGTCTTCCAAAAATTTCTCTTCCAACTTTGCTAGCTGTTGCTGGATGTCAGT
Source organism: Phoronis ovalis (assembly GCA_028565635.1). Taxonomy (NCBI): domain Eukaryota; kingdom Metazoa; phylum Phoronida; family Phoronidae; genus Phoronis; species Phoronis ovalis. The sequence goes on along the minus strand of JAOXYB010035506.1, from coordinate 2,722 downwards.
ATGTTGTCTTTCTAACACAAGCTCATATATTTGTTTCACATATTTCTTGACTATTCCTTGCAATCCAATAAGTTCATTTGACTGGATTCCCGCTGCATCACCACCAGGAGCACTCTGCATCTCTGTCTTGACAAATTATGACTGTAAACATAAGACAGAATAACTGAAATGTTGGTGTAAATAAATTCTACAGTGTTACTGTTTACATCACCACCTGTTTTCTATTTATCCAACACATTAAGTTAATTGTCATAAACTATTACAAAAACTGTGTGCTACTAGGCAGGATGAATAATTTTGTCCTCAAAGCATATTATTTTTATGCCCATCCACATAGTGGCTGGGCATATAGTCGTAGCGAAGGCGTCATTGTCGTCGTATGTAACACTTTCTTTGCTTGCGATAACAGCTTCAGTTTCTACCCGATCAGCTTCACATTCGGTACAGGGTAAATACAGATCAAACTGCAGGTCTGTTTTACTTTTGACCTTGATTACTTCCAACATGGCCGATATAACCTGTACTTTGACCTGTACTTACTCTGTACTGAATATGGAGCTGATCGGATAAACACTAAAGCAGTTATTACGAGACAAAGAACGTGTTACCGCCCGCAAACAATGTCCATGAATCGGCTTACTTTAAATAAAATGGCTTACTTTGCTGTTACCAATAAACAACAGTTAATTACTATTCTATAATAACTTCTCACACAGCTCCAGTTCGGGTGATGTACCTTGACTATGCCAAGACAGAGAAATCACAAGTTTAACGATACATCTGGAATTACAGAGAAATGAAACATGTAAATTTGATGTATATCATATAAAAATAATAGTTATTAAATGCGATCCTGCAAATACATTGTTTTATAATAACAAGGTTGTATTATTACCTTACCTGGACTGCGAAACAGATAATAAAAGTCAGTAAATCATTTCACAAATTGGCATCGAAATGTTGGATTACACAATACTTGAATGACTGTTTGTTCAAAATGTTTGAAGAGTCCCTCCAATAGCTTTTCCTGTTACATAATACTAAATCTAATTTCAAATTATAATCACTGTAGGAAATCGTGTCTAATTCTGATCCTAAACAGGACTTAATATTATGTTAAATCATACTCACCTCACTATGAACCACGTAAACAGACAAATTTGCCAGTCTGAATATTCATGGTATAATACAACATCAAATGTTTTAGTGAAATAAATAATACTGAAATTTTACTAAAATTACACAACACACCAAAACAATTTTATTTTGTTGCATAATGGTTATATAATTTTAGTCGATTGTTCCATCTTCACTGCAATGACAACACAAACGTACACTAGCTGCACAGGCCACTTTCGGACAGAAATTTTCGTAAATATTCGCTAATGCATGTATAGTCACCACCTGGCGTAGCTATGGCAGAGCGTCGTCACCGTCGTCGCTCATCAGGGAATTCCCCAAAAGCAGTCATGGAGTTCGTTCAGGTCAAGGTCACGCAACTGCTGGCAGAAGGCGGACAAGATGACGTACTTTCCTTATTTCCTGCCAAGCATACGTTAGTTCACCAGTATTTCATATAAGAGACAAGGAAGCAAACGTATCAAAGTTCTATCATTCTTGTCTTTGGAACTTGAGCTATAGCACGCTAATTATTAGAAGTACAATTTCTGCTTTCTTATATCACTTACCACGAGTAAAGGGTGGGAGCGCTTACAAAGATCTTCAACTTGAATGTTTCAAATTCGTCACGTGAGTGATGATATGCGGGGAAATTCCCCGAAAAAAGTAAAGCCATGGCTCTGCATAACAAACATGTTTTTATTTTATTGCGCTGTAAACTTCCTGTGTTTAGTCATGGAAAATTTTGTGTTTTCCGCATTCTTTTAATTTTGAGGCCGCAATAACGTTTTATCATAAAAAGACAAGTCTCGTAAACTTCAATATCATTTAATTACCATTCGACTTTCCTAGTATTCTCCTAAATACGAGGCATTTTTGATCATATTCATTATATTGTAATATAAGTAAAAAAACGGGATGCCCAAGCTAATTTGATTAAAAAGGATCCACCTAGTTCCGTAGGGCCATAAATAGGTCAAACATGGAATCCCCTGACTGAAATCGAGTCAAAAATTGAAAAAAATAACTATAGTATAGCCTACTGTGTAAACTAATTTACGTGACTGCATTTTTTAAATAATCGTGATTTTTCACGGAGCTCGCCGTAATTTCCAAACTTAGAAAAAATGCAGTGATTACGAACATCTGGACATTGTTTTTGTGCACATAATAAGATTATGTGATCATCAAGGATTTAAAAAATATATAGTTTTATGGGTCTACTATTAATACTTGAAAAGTTATGTAAGAAATTGGATCCTTGGTAACGAAGGTAGGCAGTGCCCTTAAACCATTATAAAATCAATAGACTAGATAAAATGTCTGCTGAAGTTCTAAAGTACTAATCTTTTTAAACGTGTTCAAACGTAAACTTTTTTTGTAGGAGACCGGTGATGATGGTGAAGTTACAAGCCTCAGAGAGGAGAACGCCCGATTGAAGAAAGAAAATGACTCTTTAAAATTGGTCATTTCCAATATGGAAGGTACACATCTCACTGTTTAATGAGTTTGAGATAACCATAACTAGGGCATACTTTCTGTTAGTTGAGTTAAATATAGAAACTGGTAGGCATTCATTAAAATTAGATGTCTATGGTTGTAT
>JAOXYB010035505.1:0-29265 GCA_028565635.1 Phoronis ovalis | reverse complement strand
TGAAGTACAGACACAATCTCCACCGAGTTGGTGAGCCAGATCCCCTGCTACTGCTACTTCTGTACAGTTGTGTCCGTAAAAGCCATCAGGACAGATACACTGATAATCATTCACAGAGTCTATACAAGTGCCATTATTACTACACGGTATGCTGAAATGAAATTAAATCAGAATATATGTGTAGCCTGCTGAAGGTTATGACGCGTTCCCAGCATACACAGACAGATCATGGTAGTCGTCGTACTTGATCGTTAGTTTCTCTTTTATCAACTTGAGCCAAAGCAGCTATGTCTGTATAACTGGTGTTACTAGTGTTATTGGCATCTATATACGCCAACATCAATACAAAAAAAAAAGCAATGAACATAATGTTAGAAAATGTTGCTTACTCTTCACATTCATCGACATTGATTTCGCAGTGGATTCCAGTCCATCCAGGCTCACAACTGCAGTTGTAAGTACAGGTCAGATTCATACATGTTCCATTGTTTAAACAGGGTTCACTGGTTGTGTAATACAAAGTAACAAGAAGATTTATTAGTACAAATTACATAGATTATTTAAAACCTTCGCATGCTATGGAACTATTTTTCGTTACATTCTTCAATTTTTTTGTAGTAAAACTTGCAATGTACCAAGGGTGACAATTAGCAACTTCAATTCAGTTTTTATTGAGGAAACGTACATATTACCGTATACATGTACACAATATTATATGTGGATTATACATACTATGTAGTAAATAGCATGTTCCTTTAATATATATATATATATATATATATAACCTTTGAAGAACTCTAATAATACCTCCAACAGGGATCATAGTGATACTGGCAACGTTCACCAAACCAGTCGGAAGTACAACTACAGCTCCAGTCATTAACAAGATCAACACAAGTACCGCCGTTGAAGCAGATGTATCCATTAGTAAAACTATGAACAAAAAGCATCAATCCTATTATTCATATTTTTATCAATTTTCGGCCTACACAATCTGTGACTATTATAACTTAGTTGTAATAGTTGCAGATACAATGTATAGATGATCTGTTCATTTTATGTTAAAACTATAAAAGTGTGTGGAATGTTTAAAGCATCGTTATCTAATTTCTTATCACGGACGGAACAAATAACAGTAATATGTAGACAGCAAACATGTTTATATATTCTTCGTAGTCTGAGACCTGAGAGAATTGCATAATCTCAGAGCATCAGCTATATCATCAAAAACGTAAGTAACATGTTGCTACACTCTGAAACATAGGTAACTGAGAATGCAAACTAAATTATATGTTCCCACTTCTGTTTCACTTCAGTTAATGAAAGGCAGGCAAATGGAAGTTGTTCTTTCCTAATAATTATTAACTATACGCATTCACTGTATGATGAAAACCATTAGGTACTTACTTGCCGCACTCATTGGTATCCACTTCGCATTTATCACCTTCGTATCCTGGTAGACATTGACATTCGTAGCTATTCAGTTGATCAATACACACGGCCCCATTCTGGCAAGGTAACCTGAAATATTATTTTTATAGTGATTGAGTCATTTACTATACGATTTGATCAACATACAGTAATTTGTTGATTGACTCCCTGGTTTGTACTCTATATAGAATTTATTGGTATATACTGTGAATTTACATAAAATTCGCGATGCTTCACTTACAATGAGCAGTCATCGAAATCGGTTTCACAATGAGTCCCAACATTTCCAGGAATACATTGGCACAAATAGCGATCAACATCATCAACACAAGTAGCTCCATTTAGACACGGGTCACTAAAATAAAGTTAAACGTTAATGCAACTCCTTCTCGTAGCAGTAAAAATTATATCGGTGTACCAAAAGGCATTTATAACATATTCATTTATTCTGAGGGTAAAGAATTTTTAAAATGTTTGATTAAATTATTAAAAAAGGCATACTCTCGTGAACTATAATTCTACTGAGCACAAGAACCTTAATTACCATTATATTAATATGAAACAGGCGAAACCTCAAGGAGAGCTCAGATATACTCGTGACTTTTATTGCATTGACTTCCCAATGTTCAGTTTTTGTGCATAAACTCACGTGTTCGTCCTTAACGGTTCCCCCCAACGTTTCTGTCTTTTAGGGAATGACATCACAGCTTTCGAAACACGATCCGCGAGTGCTGATGAAGCAGCAAAACATGATATTTGTCAGATATGTTTTCGGTTGCTTAGTTTACTTGATTCTCAGAAAATTAGTACTTTTTTGTTATTTTATTTTATATGTGTGGCATAAAAAACATGGAAGCAATTTGAAAATTTTATGGCGACAAACGGTGCCAATTTGAATCAGGTTTTTTGCCCAGTAATGTTTAATTCTAAAAATGGCTGCCAGCACCAAAATATGATTATTGATCAGACCCGTTTTTTTGTTGAAATGGTTAAATTATAAATGAGAGAGAAAAGAAAAATGCACAAAAGTGATTTGGGAAAAGTTTGAGATAAACAAAATTTGTGGAAACTGGTTGTGGATTTACTGCCAAGATGTCTGCCTCCCAGTCTGCTCCATGAAATAACAGACGGATTTCTAAGTGTAAGGTATGTAGGTTACGTCATACTCCAATACACATGCACGTTATGTAAGAGCTAGCTATGAAGTTTTTGCTTTTTGCATTAGAAATATGCAACAATAAGTAACCTTACATATTATTACCTAGAACACTCATAGTTATCATTTTCACAATGCATGCCGTCCCATCCTGAATGACAAGTGCAGTTGTAACCATTTATTAAATCAGTACAGTATCCATTCATACAAGGGTTTCTGCAATACAGAATAATATATTATCATGTGTGTTGACAAATACTAGAACAACACAAATATTCAGCCAGTAACTGTCTAGGGTTATATTTAACTTCCAGTGTACGGCATCTAATAAAATTTCGATAATTTAGAAGGAAAAGAATGTAGACCTACGATGCACACTCAGGTATGTCCCATTCACAGTTGAAGCCAGTGTAACCATCTGTACATTGACAATCATAGCGATTAAGGTTGTTCTGACAGGCAGCGCCATTCTGACAGGGTGAACTAAAATAATAAGAATAACAGTGTTAAGTACTGACCCGCAAATTGTTTGTCAAATACCGGTAGAGTCATGTATGTATGGACCACATACCTGGAACACTCATCAAAGTCAGTTTCACAGTGTATACCAACATACCCAGCAACACAGTCGCAAGCATATCCATTTATGCCATCATTACATGCCCCGCCATTTTGGCATGGGTTACTGAAACACAACAAATGTATAAATCTTATTAATATGTAGAAGCAAAGAATGGATCTACCTTGTAATCAATCCCTTCCAGTAAAAAAGCAACACAGACTAGTACTGTATTATATTAACAACTAGTGTTTGTCTGGAACAGGTAAAAGGTGTATATATGCTTTAACTTACTTTGAACACTCATTTTTATTGCTGTCACAATGTGTTCCATTCCATCCTGGATCACAAGTGCAGTTGTATTCGTTCACTGAATCGGTACAATCACCATGAACACAGGGATTTCTAGAATATGACATAAAAACAGTTTCTCATACATATTCACACATTCGCTGGCTGCATGTTTGCCATTTGAAAGTATAGACATTGTACTGGTACTACTAGGTATTTATTGCAATACATTTGAATTACCAAAAAAATTGCCTTTTTCCTATGGAGATCAGAGGAATATGCTTTCGCTATGGAAGTGCTAATAAGATAAACGTGTTTCAAATTAGTTTAAGCCAGGCGGAAAAAAACTTACGATGCACATTCGTTAGTGTTCCATTCACAGTTGGTACCAACATAACCGGCAACACATTGGCAGTCATATCGGTTGACATTGTTCTGACAAATGGCGCCATTTTGACATGGTGAGCTGAAAAATGTTGTCAAATGTTACAATATGTTGTAAAAAGTAAAACACTCTGGAGAAGCCAGAATGATTTTTTGGTTTAAAGCAATCAGAGCACACGTACCTGGAACACTCGTCAACATCCGTTTCACAGTATGTACCAACATACCCAGGAATACAAGCACAGGAGTACCAATTTACGTCATCACTACAATTCCCATTATTCTGGCATGGGTTACTGAAATTAGGTGAATACAGAAAGCTGATGAATTATCCAATCTATTGTCAGTCTAAAATTTGGTCACGGGATGTACAACATGGTTACATAAAATAACTTACATCTTATACAAGTATATTGCAAAGTGCTTGCTTCTTTCACTACTGTACAACTGTTTCACGGATTAAATTTAAATTAATAGAAATGCTTTAATTCAGTAACCTTCATTACCCTCGTGAGCTTTGATTAACGCAATTCATATGTTCATGTTATACAATTATTGTCTAGAGAAAGGTTTATGCTAAAAAATTACTTACCTATAACATTCATTAATATTATTGTCACAGTGTGTTCCATTCCATCCTGGATCACAAGTACAGTTGTATTCATTCACATAGTCGTTACAATCACCATGAATACAGGGATTTCTATTAAAGGGAACAGTAAAATATAAAACATTAAAACACTGTGCATACATAAGGTTATGCAAAATATGCAAACAGTTTTTTTTAAAACATTGTGGGCAACTGACATAACATTTACCCCACACAATTGGACGAGTGCTTCTGATCACTTCATGGTGCATTGTTAATACTTTTTTAAATGATTCGTCAAAACCAGCTACTTTGCAAATTTATGCGAAAACAAACTTACGATGCACATTCATGGACTTCCCATTCGCAGTTTATACCGACATATCCAACAATGCACACGCAGTCGTAACGATTAAGGTTATTCTGACAATTGCCGCCATTTTGACATGGTGTACTAAAATTAAACATAACATTTAAATGTAATAGTGTTATTCAGTGTTATATAGTAAACAAATTATTTTTATTTCAGAGAGGCATCTTCATTTATGTGATAGTAATAAATCATGCAATGCACATTTCTATCTAAGCACATACCTAGAGCATTCGTCAACGTCCGTCTCACAGTGTATGCCAACATAACCAGGAACACAAGCACATGAGTAACCATTTATGTCATCATTACAGTTCCCGCCATTTTGACATGGGTTGCTAGAACACAATAAATGTATATGTACAAGTCGTACATGAAGTCAAAACAGATTTTGATAAACCAGGAAAACACTGCCAGTTACAGGCATAAATTGTATGGTTACATGTTTCGCCATTTTCGCAAGGGTTACAGAAATTCAATATCATACCCATGCAATAATTCCGTTAGGTTACACACAAAATTCTGTTATGAATAAACATTTCGAAAAAGTGACACAAAAAACATTAATTTTATAATTATGTGTTTTTACACATTTATATAATTTTACATGTAATTTAACGACTTTCTGAAAGAACGTGGTATTCTGACAGTAACTTACCTAGAGCACTCATCAACATTATTGCCACAGTGACTTCCATCCCATCCGGGTTCACAAGTACAATTGTATTCATTCACATAATCCGTACAATCACCATGAATACAGGGATTTCTATTAATGCAAAATAACCATCAATAATTTATTTCCATGATGTTTAAACTCAACTACAAACTATTACATCCATTTCATAAATTACATGAACAAATTTGACAAAATTAATTGCAGTTATAGTCTTTGTACAAAGTCTATCTACCTGGCCGTAAAGAAAGTAACTTACGGTGCATGCTAATGTATACTAATAACATTTACAAACATTTCATAAGCTACATACAAAAGTCTGATAAAAGCAAACTGCAGCAGTATTTGTACAAAATGTGTGTTGGTTTGTAGTAAAGAATTAACTTACGATGCACACTCATTAATGTTCCATTCGCAGTTTGTGCCAACATATCCGGCAACACATTGACAATTATAGTTGTTGAGATTATTCTGGCAATTGCCGCCATTTTGACATGGTGTACTAAAATTAAACATAACATTTAAATGTAATAGTGTTATCCAGTGTTATATATTAAACAAATTATTTTTATTTCAGAGAGGCATCTTCATTTATGTTATTATAAATGCTGTAATGTATATTTCAATCTAAACACATACCTGGAGCATTCGTCAACGTCAGCCTCACAGTGTATACCAACATAACCAGGAACACAGTCACATGAGTAGCCATTTATGCCATCATTACAGTTCCCACCATTTTGACATGGGTTGCTATAACACAATAAATTAATATGTACAAGTCGTACATAAAGTCTTAAAACAGATTTTGATAAACCAGGAAAACATTGCCAGTTACAGGCATAAATTGTATGGTTATATGTTTCGCCATTTTCGCAAGGGTTACAGAAACTCAATATCATACCCATGCAATAATTCCGTTAGGTTACACACAAAATTCTGTTATGGATAAAAATTTCGAAAAAGTGACACAAAAAACATTTATAATTATGTGTTTTTACACATTTATATAATTTTACACGTACTTGAATGACTTTCTGAAAGAACGAGTATTCTGACAGAAACTTACCTAGAGCACTCATCAACATTATTGTCACAGTGAGTTCCATCCCATCCTGGTTCACAAGTACAATTGTATTCATTCACATAATCCGTACAATCACCATGAATACAGGGATTTCTATTAATGCAAAATAAACATCAATAATTCATTTCCATGAGATTTAAACTCAACTACAAACTATTACATCCATTTCATAAATTACATGAAAAAATCTGACAAAAACAAATTGCAGTTATAGGCTTTGTACAAAGTCTATCTACGTACCTGGCCAGAAAGAAAGTAACTTACGGTGCATGCTAATGCATACTAATAACATTTACAAACATTTCATAAGCTACATACAAAAGTCTGATAAAAGCAAACTGCAGCAGTACTTGTACAAAATTTGTATTTGTTTGTAGTAAAGAATTAACTTACGATGCACACTCATTAATGTTCCATTCGCAGTTTATACCAACATATCCGGCAACACATTGACAATTATAGTTGTTGATATTATTCTGGCAATTGCCGCCATTTTGACATGGTGTGCTAAAATTAAACATAACATTTAAATGTAATAGTGTTATCCAGTGTTATGTATTAAACACATTATTTTTATTTCAGATAGGCATCTTCATTTATGTGATAGTAAATGCTGTAATGCATATTTCAATCTAAACACATACCTGGAGCATTCGTCAACGTCAGCCTCACAGTGTATGCCAACATAACCAGGAACACAGTCACATGAGTAACCATTTATGCTATCATTACAGTTCCCGCCATTTTGACATGGGTTGCTATAATACAATAAATTAATGTACAAGTCGTACATAAAGTCTTAAAACAGATTTTGATAAACCAGGAAAACATTGCCAGTTACAGGCATAAATTTTATGGTTATATGTTTCGCCATTTTGGCAAGGGTTACAGAAATTCAATATCATACCCATACAATAATTCCGTTAGGTTACACTCAAAATTCTGTTTTGGGCAAACATTCCCGAAAAAGTGACACAAAAACATTTATAATTATGTGTTTTTACACATTTATATAATTTGACACGTACTTGAATGACTTTTTGAAAGAACGTGGTATTCTGACAGTAACTTACCTAGAGCACTCATCAACATTATTGTCACAGTGAGTTCCATCCCATCCTGGTTCACAAGTACAATTGTATTCATTCACATAATCCGTACAATCACCATGAACACAGGGATTTCTATTAATGCAAAATAAACGTCAATAATTCATTTCCATGAGATTTAAACTCAGTAAAAACTATTACATGCATTTCATAAGTTACAGGAAAAAAAATTTACAAAAACAAATTTCAATGATAGTCTTTGTACAAAGTCTATTTAATTACATGGCAGTAAAGAAAATGACTTACGGTGCATGCTAATGCATGCTATAAGTTTTACAAATATGCTATAAGATTTACAACCATTTCATAAGCTACATTCAAACGTCTGATGAAAACAAATTATAATAACATTTGTACAAACTTTATGGTTGTTAACTTACGATGTACATTCATTGATGTTCCATTCGCAGTTTGTACCAACATATCCGGCAACACACTGACAATTATAGTTGTTGAGATTATTTTGACAATTAGCACCATTTTGGCATGGAGAGCTACAAATATGACATCGTTTAATATATTAATTCGAATTGCTCTTTTTACATTACTACAGATAAAGATAATATGGATGTATACAGCCAGTCAATGTGTATGTAGCCGTCAACAATTTGCAAGAAAATGTTTGGAATTATCTCGACATTGTTTTTATCGGCCAAACTTGGATAAAGCTATAATCAAAGTTAGTGTATTTAAGGAATCATATGGTGTACTCTTGCGTTTCCCTGGACATATACTGTGTTCATGGTACGACTCGCACGTAAGCTTACTTACCAGGCACATTCATCAATATCTGTTTCGCATAGCACACCAGTATAACCAGCCACACATTGGCATGTGTAAAAATTGACGTCATCGTTACAGCTTCCACCATTTTGACACGGATTGCTGAAATGCATAAAAACACAGTGTACATTTTTTATAATAAATTGACAGGAACATGATTGTGATCATTATTTTACTCACATTTAAACTTATGTCTGTTAACCATTAGCCCTAGCAACCTATTTTTAAAGAAATTAATATTGTTATTGTAGCACCAACAATCTCTGCTGTTTTGCATATTTGCGTAATAATGTGAAACAGGTGAAACCTCAAGGCAAGCTCAGATACTTTTTTGCATTGACTTCTCAACTGCTAATTGGCTATTGTGCACGCGATCATCCTGACGTGTCATTGTTTTTATTAATGCGTATTAGAATCATGATTCATGAGCGGTGGTGTTGCAGCAAAATATGATTTTCGGCTTTAAGATTATTTGATTCTCAGAAAATGTGTTATTTTATTTTCTTGTGTGACAGAAAAATATGGAAAGCAATTTGAAACTTTTATGGAGACAAACTGTGCAAATTTGAAAACTGGTTTTTACGCAATATTTGTTTAATTGTAAAATGGCTGCCGGCACCAAAATATGATTATTTATCAGATTAGTTTTCTGATGAAATGATATTAATATTATTATGGTTTTGAGATAAATTACACACTTAAATTTGTGGAAACTGGTTTTTCATTTACTGGCAAGATGTCTGTGCTCCGATCCGCTTCACGGACTAACAGACGGATTTCTAATTGTAGGTATGTAGGTTACATCATACTGCAGCACGGATACACGTTATGTAAGAGCTTCCACTCTCGAGCTCGCTATGAATTCCGTTACCTAGAACATTCGTCAATATTATTGTCACAATGTGTTCCATCCCATCCTGCCTCACAGGTACAGCTGTACCCATCGATACTGTCCACACAGTTACCATGAACGCACGGATTTCTAGAAATGCAAAGAAGAATAGACTATTTATATGCACTTGATGGAGCTACTGGTCACGAATCAAAACGTCAGAATGTTGTTATTTGTAACTAACCTCAAACGAATCATTCACAAAACGAGGCATTCTGAGACCTTTCGTGACCGGTAGCTAAATTTAGTGTATACATATATTTATAACTAAAACAGCCTATATCACATATTACACATTGCTTATAAAAATAGACAACTATCTAAGATCACCAATAAGAAACGAACAAACAATACTGTCTTATGTTTAATGTTGACTCAGCATTGATTACTTACAAATTACATTCGTTAACGTTACATTCACAGTGGTCTCCGTTGTACCCAGCAGCACACTGACAATCATACCGATTGACGTCGTCGACGCAGACACCACCATTTTGACAAGGAGAGCTAGAAAATGGAAATCGCACTGTTTTAACAATTAATACACTTTTTTGTTAGTGATTAAACCAAAGCTTGATAATACGAGCTAATTAAAGAAAGAATAAACATGGCTAAGATAACTTTTACCATAATTAATTTTGAAATTGTATGTTTATTTTGAAAGCTATGACAGGAGCGTGCATTAAATGTACAATCTGGTTATTCTCGGATAGTTTATTAGTTTAACGGTACAATTATTGACTGAATCAATAAACTGAAAGATGAACATTGTACCTGGTACATTCGTTAAAGTCAGTCTCACACTCAGTACCGACGAATCCGGTGACGCACTCACACCTGTAGCCATTAATGCCATCAAGACATGTCCCTCCATTTTGACATGGATTGCTGAAGAATAATAATTGCATATGGAACCGAAATATAACTGTTCAATATATAAACACTCACATTTACAGTTCATGTATGACTATTAGCATCATCATTATCATCGTCAAGCTCATATTTTGGATCAACACTATGCGCTTTTTAAAACATGTGCGATACACAATACATTTATATTACAGACTCTGCAATTCTACTTGAATCTTGAATCCTAAAGTTTAGATTTAGCACACTAGTTTAGTGTACATTTTAAAAAATTAAATTAAATTAACCAATTTTTATAAAATTATGATGCAAAGGTATTATATCTCACCTGGAGCACTCGTCTATGTTGTTATCACAATCTGTTCCTGCCCATCCTGCCTGGCACGTGCACGTATATTGGTTGATGCCATCTGCGCATGTGCCATAAGCACAAGGGTGCCTAGAGCGACAGAAAAAATATTTAAATGAACTTTTTATGTTCCTAGAAATTGATATCAAAACAGTGCATACAAAGATCATGGAAACTACTGGTATGTGTAATGTGTATATTATTTAATGGAAATTGTTCGTCTGGGAGTACACATGAAAGTATTGTTTATGTTAGGTAGGCACGTAATGTAAAAATCTACAACCCGGATATGATTAACTATTTTAACCTATATATTACAAAGATACTAAATATAAAATATGCTAATATATACAACACCAATATTTTATAAATCAAATAACTACATTGTATGTACATACGGATAACATTCATTGTCGTCGGTTTCACAATGGGTTCCTATATAGCCAGGTACACATTGGCATGTATAGCCATTGATATCGTCGTTGCAGATGGCACCATTTTGGCACGGGTTGCTGAAAATACGTACAAATTCTATAACATACTGTTCATGATCATAACTGAATTGAGCAGTTACAATAAGGCAATATATTTCACTAGAAGTAAAGAAAGATGTACCCTGATTGCTTCATGACGACATGACGTCACAAGTTTGTTATTATAATAGTCCAAGCAAATGACGCTTTGTTACAATCTGGTGGCATCCGACCAAATATGTCCGTAAGGTCACATGTAAGCATAGTGATTAAATATTTTTGCAAGAATATAGTGTGTTCCTGCCGTTTAACATTGATAGGAAACCATACTCGGTGATAGTCAATTATTAATAAGAATTTTTTTAAAATGTATGACTGACCTTGCACATTCTAAAATGTTAGTTTCACAGAATGCTCCCGTGAATCCTGGTAAACAAGAACAAGTGTAGCTACTAATGCCTTCTAAACACACCGCACCGTTAAGACATGCATGTCCGCCACAATCATCAACAGTATCTGCAATAATATTCCATGTGTAATACGAGAGGTATTGATGCAGAAAATGTAAATCAGAGAAAAATATCTTGAATAGCATTTTACTGTGAATTTTGGAATGAACTGGGACTGAAGATCGAATGTATATTACGAGAAGTAAGTAGTTTCATACATGATGCTGGTAGTAAACATCACTAAAGATCTTGAAAATCATACGTATGTCTACCTAAGATTAAATTGGATCTAACGATTTTCTGCATGTTTTTTAAGCACGTTGGCCAAATTGATTAAACATAAACAAAATTTTAAATACACTGAATCAATATTTACGCATTACTATTTACATCACCTAATTTTGTTATAAAAGATGGTTCTTAAAATTACCAGTTTCGCAGGTTGTCCCACCAAAACCAATCGGGCATGTGCAGGTGTACTTATCTTCTAAGTTATTGCATGTGCCGCCATTTTGGCATGGTGAGCTACAGCATTCATCAATATCTGTGAATAAACAACATATTTAGAGAACCAAATAAAATATGGCTTTACTATTTACAAACTCTTTATTATTTACGAACACATCTTCTATCTAGGTTTCCTGGTACAAAGGATATACTGGAGAAATACAAATGAATGACGAATTACTTTGAAATCCGTATGAATTAATTAATTTTTAATGAAATATATTTAGCTGTTATAAAGAGAATAATAATTATATCTTAGATGATATGCTGGAAATAAGTGAACCATGTCATTGCACTAACAACTTTTCTCTGTTTGCGCATGTGTCAGGTTTTTCTGATTTGCTGTCCTATTTGGTGCTATAACTCATTGAAACTTTGTACCTAGCCAAAGAATAAACTTAATTTTCCCATTCACTTTTACGATAGTAACAAATTGTCTTCTAGTAAAAAAATCCAAATATTTATAGAAATTATTGAAAATCACAAATGAAGATAATCATGTCTCACCGCCTTACCTATCAAATTTGTTTGTATACCAGCTGATTACTACGGTAAATTTGCAGGAAAAAATATAAGTAACAAAGTATTTAATTTCTTTGAATTGGTAACTTCATCAATTGTCGATGAAAAACTTATTTTTTTTACTTTGAAAGATTATATCCATTTTTCACGTCCCAGTGAAAAGTAACCAAAACGAAATAGAAAACAGAAAAAGGTACCTTGATACATCATTATACGCAAAATATTAGGGAGTGAGAATACTCCAGTTATTGGTTATCTGATGTTATCTATATGCACATACCAATAGCGATTTGATGGTAGCTTGAATACCTTGAAATATAGCAGCGACAGGAAACTAACTTACCCCATGCCAACACTGTAAAGCATCGATATTCACTAGTTTTTCTGTGAAAAAAAATATTATAACTAGTTATATTTTATATTGAACGCAACAAAATATGACGCTCGAAATTCAGAAAATATTTCTCCAAGGACACAAGTCACTGCACACATATATCTAGGGATTTTCCGAAAGACTTAATATTTTCTACATTTATTATTACTGAATACCCGTTTGCGTCTTTGGCTAGGACACAGATGATATTATCTCCCTTCTGTTCTTCTGATGGCGTCCAGTATATTGTAATAAATTTTACATTTGCACGTCCCTGGTCGTCATCTTCCAAATCGGTCGATGTAGTGCCAGGTGGCGCGTTCACTGAGATTTCCGTAATGCTACAAATACAGATACATAAGATATATTTTTGGTGGTAGCTTGAATACCTTGAAATATAGCAGCGACAGGAAACTAACTAACTGAAAATATCGATTTGTCCTAGCTCGGTAGGCATGATACAGTCAAAACGTTTTATTTTATGAAACATATTGTTCTTTGCTTTTTGTTTGAAACGTTGGTGATAGTTTTACCATCATCATGTCACCTTACCATTTGATCATTTACCATTTATTAAACATGGCTATACTTACGCTACATATGGAGTAACAGTGTTCAGAGCATACACTTTAATTGCCTGTGTGCCTTCGGGTGCAAGAACAAATTTGGTACCATGGTCAGGTGTAGGGCTTTGGTAATAAGGCATGGAGTTGCATGGTACAGGATAGGACGGTACATTCACCAAGAACTAAAACATAATTAATCATGCATGTATGTTTTTTATTTAACTTTATAACAGATAGCGGCACTGTGATAGCGTGATTAAACAGAAAAACCAGCGTTTTGTCGAACGTTTAATGTAAACCAATTTTCTTTAACTGGTTACAGACAATTACTTGTTTTACCGCACAGAAAATTCACATTTAAATTTTACGACTTCAAAGATTATTTTTCAAGATTCGGTTAAGTAGCACTATATCGAGCAATTGGTAATACAAAATGTGAGTTCGAATCTTACTTTATCGATTTACTAAGGAATTGGAAACACTAAACCATCAAAAATGTAATTCTATACACTATATTTAATTACGTCATGGTAATTACCTGCAGTGGTATTGAGCTGAGAGGAACATTAGTGGTTTTGGTGTTAGTACCTATGGCAATAGTATCTCGTGGAAAATCTTCAACGGTTATGGCAACAGCATACCAGCCATTAGACACATAACTGGCGCCCGTTGTATCGAAAAAAATAGTGCAAGTATTCTAAAAATGTTTAAAGGACGTAATTAAATACAATAGTTACATAAGTTACGGACTGGCAGCAAGAACGATCGACGTAGTAATCCGAGAAATACAATCTCAACCCAGGGCGATATTGGATTATATCACCATATCATAACCTGATATGGCAAGGACCTATTTTATGTGTGTTTCTTGTTGGGTAGCAGGTTGTGCGTTATTAATGGCTGCAGCCTGGCTAACCGATTATATGTAACTGACTAACGATCGAGTGACTGTGAATTGTCCAATAGGAACACAGTATCATGGCGTAATCATGATAGAACATAAGGTAACTGAAGCAAGCAATAACGTGCGCGTTTCCTATGATATGTTCAGTGAACACAATTAATTGCTCCATTTACACTTTGTAACATAAATCACTGCAACAATATTCCAAACAATGGGCCAAAAACTTATTTAGCGGAAACTGAAAATTATTATGTTCCTACTATCTATTATTTTTTTGCGATTGCATGCTATGTCCACCAATTTTCTTTGCAATATACCATTTGCATGCACTTGGTGGAGCCACCAGTCTCAGACCCAAACGCTCCCAGTATGCGTGCGATCGCGCGAATCATTCACAAAACGTTTCCTTCCGGCGCATGTTGAGTCTAAACCAAAAAGAGTGTTATGTTCAATTCGTTGATCTAAGAAATACCCTCCTTTTTTGTTAGCATTTCACGAACAACTTTTATTAATATTGTTTTACTTTCATTGTTAAATTTTATCGTTTTATTAAGCTTTTCTAATAAAGGTCAAATTTAAAAAAAACACAGGTTTGGTATGATGTTGGGATCGCGCGGGTCTGAGTCTATGCAAATAGTCTATTCCTGTCCAAAGAAAACTTAATTGAAATACATACAATCACTACTAAATTCATAGATTTGTCCAGTCTGAATAAATCCATAATCCGTTAGTGTTCCGTACCTTCTCCTTGAGATTGTAGGGAACACTAATTAACGGGATGGATTTATTCAGACTGAGATTTTCCCAAACTCAATTCAAATGAATCGATCCATCACTCATGATCATTTCATTCTCTCACAATTATATAGCTTCCTTTCAAAAAAAAAAATGTAAATATATATAAGGCTTGTTTGGTCATACTTTTGAGCAGATTGAGACGACACCTATTGCGTTCTTATGTCGTATGTGTACAATTGGAAATGTCTCGTTTGTACATCTGACTTGAGCAAGCATAGGCAAATATAGTCATCCAAAACAAGAGTGAGATTGTGAGATCGGCATTTACAACTTTTTAATTATGTCACCTTGAGTAGAATGATCAAAAAGGCTTCAAGTCCTGATACTAACCACTCCCCAAGCTAGTAGAATAACTTGAACTGTACACTGTGCTGGTGTTGGAAGTAGAATTTAAGAAAACAACGCATAGAAAGTGTCGTTTATATGGATCAAGCACCTATGCAGTATGAATTGTTTAAATCTGAGCTAGACCATCGCGACTGCTTTAAATAAAAATTCGAGAAAAATCCGTAAAAAACTTTTTGCACACAAACTAAATATGTTCTTTAACTTGAACATTTAGGCTATGTTATGGATGTATTTTCAGACTCATCAGTGCAATACACGAAATTTAATTAGCATTTAATGATACCTCATAAAAAACGTTAGGTGGTGGATCAAAATCCGTGTTAACTATGTTTTGGAAAGGTACATGATATTTTAATAACTTGTTAATATGGAGCATTTTTAAATCGCACCAGTAGTTTTTGTTACATAATGAATTTAAGCTTTTGGCCAATAAAAAGTGAATCTTTTCAGTTTTTAAACATTTATTAATAATTCAAAGATTATTCATTGCATTTACAATTAGATCATGAATAACAAATAAAGATATATCGATCTGTTACGGCGAAGTATGACAAATTTCAAGAGGATTGGAAAAAACACATTCAAGATAAGTTGTACCTTGTACAGAGCTTTGAAGCAAATTTAAATTTTACAGCAGGAACAAAAAAAATCTTTCAAGCATTTCAAATAGACTATAAGCATATCTATTTTACGAAAAAATGTTTTTAAAATTTTTTGCAGTCAAACTTATGTCAAGGTTTAGCTTTGGCCCGTGTATTCGGAAAATGGCTGAGAATTTGATGCAGCAGATATCCGATTTAGGGTGAGCATCAGTGGATTTTGTTTTGTGGGTACATTTACTATCGGAAATAATTCATATTAATATATCTAAATCTTTAAAGAAATTATGGCAGTATCTAAATACGTTACATCTTCATCAGCCTCATTCGCCTCCTTTCTTTTCTTGTATTGATTTATTAGGAATTTTGATCGCTCTTGATGATGTTGCTTTATTTTTTTTAGGCATTTTTAAAATGCCACTATATAAAATTATCTGGACGTCATGGTCACAGCCTGGCTAAGGAATATTCCGATACATGGGGGTATATCACTTTATAACTGTTTTGTTATATACATTTTTCGCATGAAAAGTTATAAAAATCTTGTTATGTAAAACATGAAATTAAATGAAAAGCACAAACAGATGTCCTAACGGCTACTTGGTTGTTCCTGTTTCTATACCGTTACCATTAAGTCGCTTTAATAAACTCGTCCATACAACAGGTAATAGGATAAAGCGGTAACTGTCAATTATTCACTGGAGACAGAAAAGTGGGCGTATACCAACATGTTATCGCTGATCATAATTTCCGTTTCAGATTTGACAAAAATTATACATTTAATTTTAAGAAAACAATAAAGTGTAGTGCCACATAATTTTATGCAATAAAGGTACTACCTTTTGTCCTATTCATTGTGCAAAAGTCAGAAAAATTAGTGCATGGGCACTTTTGGCCATATGTTACAAGTAACTAACCTGATCTATAGTAGCACCAGGAAGCGCGTTACACACTGTAGCACATTCTTGACCTACTGCCCATCGACATTTCACAATGTCACCGTCCGGATCTATCAGAGGAATTGTTAAAGTCAAACTTGCACAATTGTACTGGAATCTGCAATGTAAAATAGTGAAATTGTAATGTCAGTAAGCTCAACACTCGTTTCGTTCAAATTTCAGGGATTTAATATAGTACTGCTAAATTTGTTGCTAAAATATGAAATAGAAGCGCACTAGTTTCCGTATCAATAATTTTGGTGCAAAAATATCATAAAAAAGATTTTGAATTCCACCATATCACATAAATGTATATTAAGGAAAAATATCAGCATCGACGTAACAGTTGAACTATATTAGTCTTTTGATCAAAAAATATTTGACAGCGATACAAAACATATATATTAAATTATACTTTCTATGCTTCATTTACCTGAATACTGGGTTGCTAACAGTGCTTGGACTATTGTTTGGTCCACTAGTGTCACTGCGTGTCCGTAAGTCCACACTTGTTCTTATCGCCCAATCACCAGCCGAGCCATAGTTCAAGGTCCGCCAAGCGTTACCCGTGAATCTGAAAGGAACGTAAACCAACAGTCACGCTGTGTTACATTCGGTAGTTTTAAAACAGCAATATGTTATGTTTACATGCCTGTGGATGTTACAAAGTGATGACAGGTGACATTAGCCATGTGTTTATTTTAAGTCTGATTTCGAATTCATGAGCGCTACAAACATAGTTCTTGCCCAAAAAGAGTTTGCGTGTCCGTTAGTCCACACTTGCTCTTAGCGCCCAGTTACCACTTGTGTCAAAATCCAATATCCAATATCCTCCATGTACCCGTGAATCTATATATATATATATGCAACGAGAAACCATATGTCAGGCCTAACTCTAACTAACGACTCGAACCGTCAATCCGCATACGTGCACCTGTTCCCTACTGTTCGAACCCTTTTTCCGGGTTCGCACCAAAATTCCTGCTACTCGAATCGTCATTTCCACGGACTCAGTGCAAGTTGACTCGAACCTGCTGTTCAAATCTCCGGAATCGCTGTCTCCGCAAATCTGTTCGAGTTCCTGGCAACTTGCTCAAGTCTGCGAAAATGAATATACGTAGCAGGATTTCAGTGAAAAGCCCGGAAAAAGGCAGTCTGAATAAATCAAACAGTTAGCTTTCCGTACCTTCTCAACTAACGTCTAACAGTCAATTTTCGTTTATTATCTCGAAAAGCAGAAGAACGACACTCGAATGTTAGGAAACAGGTGCACAAGTGTGGATTGACGGTTCGAGTCCGCGCTGGTTAGGTAGGCCTGCATATTTGATACATAGATACTCGGCGATAGCCATCAAACCAAATATGTGGACTTGCGGTAAATAATTGGAAACTATGTTTTGGTGATATAGAAAAGGATGAGTAGTGATCCCCTTATAAAGACAAAATTACTAATTAGAAGTTGTGCATCGGGGCAATAATAACATCTTTCTTAGGGTATATAACTTACGAGACTTCAATGCCGTTATCTGTTGGAAAGGTTTTTGTAAAGCTATCTTGTCCCTGTTCCCATCCTTCTACGTCGTTATAAGCGGTGAGCCAGTAATACATGTTATCTAGGTCTTCCTGCGTAGAACAGCCACTAGTACATTTCCAATAACTAGTACCCAGGGCATTAGTTACAAACGTGTTCAGTTTTGCTATAGAACATCCACTGCTACATGGGCCTGAGCCTTTATTCCAACCGGCTTTCCAGTAGAAAGTGGCCTAAAAAGATGAAAAATGTTGCTTTATTACATGTATCAATGTTGAAGCTGTTTCTTCGTCACCGTTTTGTGCCCTGTCTTTTCTCATTTTTACTGTTATCATTCTAGGCTGAATGTTTTGTTATATTTTTAAATTGATAACTATTATTTTTGTTTAACAATTTCAATTATTTAAACAAAAACAATAAAAATAGTTAAACAAAAAATAATTAAAATTAGGCTAATTAACAATTTAACGTTTTCAGCAATGTAAACTCTAACCCTAGTCCCACTAATTGTGTAAAAACACTATATTGAATAAAGGTGTGCGTAACTATTGTCTGATGCCACTGTGCGGCTTCTGAAGCTTGTAGTATATTACCTAAACATGAGTTAATAGTATACTCAGTTTCTTTGTAAATCTTACATTAAGATAGGAACCACAAGAGGAAAGGGGCAAAGGATCTGACGTCATATACAAATCATTACTCAAAATAATGTAATCATCCCATAGCAGGGAATTCATATTGGGGATTATTACCGTAAATTTTAATATTAAACTGAACACGTGTCAGTTAAAGGCTATACAAATTCACAAAAAATATATTCTTAGGTGTGCATATTGCTCCATTTATTCATTTTACGTACAACACAACATTACGCACGACACTACAAAACACCGACGCAGAAAGTATAACTTTCCATTTGTAAAATTTAAGCTTTCCAAAGCAATTTGACATTTATATATTTATCACCTATGAGACATTTAATTTTATATTGAAGAAAATAATAGTTATGTATTATTGTTTTTATCTTTTAATGTTATTATAATTACAGGACTGCTGTCAAAATAAATCTTTATTTTTTTTACCTGCAAAGTAGTCACTTTTGTAAAAATTTATGTAAAATCATTCAAATATTCAAAAGTCATTTTTCGAAGAACACCCTTAAATTTTAGTTTATTATTTTTTGCGAAAATGATGATTTAATTACTTGATTTTATACAAATATAAGGGCGATTTTAAGTAATTTTGGCAATATTGTTAGATCTAACTTTATTTATTATACTGTATAAATATATTCTTACCGTGTTAGGTGTGGTTGTCGAGGCTTTCCATGCTATTGTCGCTCCATTAAAGTGAGAGGTTTCCGCCAAAATTAAGACAAAACAAGCTATTACAATAAAGAAGTCTAGCACATTTGTCCATATCTTACAATGGACGTTCCTCCTCATGGTGTGGTCACAGCAAACCGAATTTCTTATAACATCGGACTCTCTTCAGCTAATGTATCAAATGATTTTTTGACACAGTTAGTATTCACCAACTCCCTTGAGAGTCCCGATACATTAGTATACTTATTATAGTTCTAAAGAGTTAAACAAATGCTGTTAATTATGAATGGACATTATATTGTTATGATTTTAATTCCGGTACATTAAATTCACCTAGTTAAATGGCATACATTTGAAAGCGTTATAAATTTTACATTGCTATTCTCGTAATTCGGGTACATTACCATTTCCTCTCGATCGGGTCAAGTGGTATACATTTACATAATTAAGATATGTGGTACTTGTATTACTATTTTATAGTTGTATCAGCACAGAGCACTTAGTGCGGAGATGGCCACGTGGTTATCTTAGAGACCTGTTGAGTACTACCGTGGTACGGTGAACATTGCTGCTTGCTCTCTTCTCTATAGCATATTGTTTTATATTTCATTAGCTGATGGATCATCACTCAAAAACGATTTTTCTAATTTAAACATATTTTTTTATTTTACAACTTTTCTACCTTAGTTATCTTTCTTTTTAGCTGTGCACTAATTGATGTTCATGTCTTAGGGGAAATGTTCGATCATTTCTTTTTTGGACATGCCAAAAAGGATTAAATCATTTTCAAATTCACAAATAGTCAACTTCTTTAGAATTATAGCAAAGCAAAATGCAAAGTAATTGTCCATAAATCTACGTTATCAGCCGTAAGAAGAATACAATTGATCCAGGACAAAGGCACATATATTTTTTATTAAAAGCGGAAACCTATTTTACCTCAATTCTGATTTCACTCTAGGGATTCCACTCCAGAGATTTATCATGTATAAACAATTTAGAGCAAACAGATTAATGAATACTAGATATTTCCTAAAATGTATCTAATCTTACTGCTGTGGTAGTATTTCATACAGAGAGTTGAAAAATCATGTATTGAATCTTCCGGCGTAGATCGAATACTACAAACAATTTTGTTTCCCTTAAACTTCACGTAACCGTATCCATATAACCACAAAATGTCTAAGATCCACGTGAACAGATTGGAACACCTACATTAAGCAATAAGATATATACTAACATACACATTAACAATATTTGCTGCCGCATAACTTGCCTGTACAATTTATGTCCCATTCTCAGCCTGTACATCCTTAATACATTTTTATTCTATTACATATGTAAACACGAGCACAAAACATGATTTCAAAATTTACGACCGAAACAATCACAAATTGGCGTTACATCGGAAAGTAAAGCTTCAGTAGTTCGACCCTTATTAAAAAGTAAGGATTGTGTTTTAACGTGTGTTGTTTTCGCACGGCCCCAAGAGATCATTAAACAAGCAAAATATATAATGTAAAACTTTGATTAACATTTCATTACTATTTTGCAAATAAAATTGGTAATTCGAATTATTAGAAAATTGAAGTAAGCGACTGAGATGAAAAAAAGAAGATATTTGGTAGAAAAAAACTAAAGTAAATAAGATATTTTTTTATAGAAAGTGGTTAATTTTGTTGTCATATCAATGATTAAATTAAAATACAAAATTTAAAAAAAATTAGCAGTTACAAAGAAAATTAAATTTGCACTTGACTTTAAATTTTTGTGTCGTTTTAGAGATATACATTGTAGAATAAAACGAGAAGCGTACTGTCTACCAAGCAAAAAATGCCTTGTAAAGTGGTTTGGTACTATAAAAGTTACAATCATTTTTTAGTTTATTTTTCGATAAGGTACAACGGATTATATATGCATACTGTCTGTTTATTACCGTACCAAATGCACTCGTTGCCCTGCGTGCTACCAACAAATCGGAGTGAATTGAATCATTATGTTACTTATTTCATTTCCTTTATCGAAAACTATTACTGGGAAAATGATGCGTTATGTCAATATATACTGAATTAATAAGTTATAAAAGTTACGATTTTTATGTGTGGGGTATAAGCTTGAAAAAGAATTATTCTACTGGAGGTAATGACATTTTCCGTTGACATTTTGTAGTTTGTGTACATTTTGTAACAGTCAGTTCAAGATTAGAGCATACTGTTTGTTTTTGTTAAAATGTGTTACATTTAACTCATCTAGGAGATAAATACCGCCAAACTTTTTGATTTTATACATTTTCTCGATATGGCAACGGATTAGACGTCATTAAGTTTAATAATTTTAAAACTTTATAACTAGATAGGGAGTAAATTTGTATTTATACAAGTACACAGATAGAAATGCTGTTATTTTATAAAATATATATTTTAAGAAATGACATAATTGCGTAACAAAAGCCTTTAGTATAATTATGTAAACTGCTCGTGACATGTGATTAAGTCGATGAAAACGTAAATGTATTTTTTGTAAATTATTGGAACTTCTCATCACATTGAACATTCAGATTACCTGACAGATGACACCAGAAATATGTTTCATAAAAAATGTTTTTGCAAAAGATCTGGCATGTGATTCTTGTATTAAATAAAATATGTAGCCTATCATTGAAAGAACTAAAAGAACTAATTATCATAGAATGTATTTGCGAATTTATAAACAGACATTTCATTTCTTGAAAACTTGTCATTTTCGAGTCAATAGATAAGTGAAAGTATTCCAAAGATTACGTAGCCGGGCAGGTGGGAAGATCCCAATGGATTTCGCCATCTCATCGACAAGAATACATAAAATTAATTGAAGCAGTCATTCTGAAAATTACATTCTTTTAAATACAATGTCCGATTGACTGAAACGCATTCAAAAAAGTCAAACTAGTATAAAATTGATTTAAGTTGATCGGTATTAACAATAGAAGAAGGAATTGTCATTACTGACGGGTATAATTAATTTACAAAGTTTGGACAAGTAACTAAGACAATTTCTATAGTTTCCACTGCCATCATTTTACTGCATAATTAAATCGTATTATAGAATCTCTTTGTAAATCTGACGAAATCATGAGCCAAATGAGGTATGCAATTGTATATTTGTTATGCAACTGCACGCTATATACATTTTTTAAAGATCCAGTAAAAAATGTCATATCCGGCTGACGGCGGGTTTACAAAAAAGAAAAAAAAATCAAAACGTTACGTAGTCGGCGGTTTCGAATCTGCGCCGGATCATCCCAATGGATTTCAAGTCCATCACCTAAAACACTCGGTATGACTACTTGTCTTGTGCTGAATCCGACAAGAAATTGAAATTGAAAATATTGAACGGTGACTACTATAAAACATACAACTGATGAGCATAAAACATACAATTGTATATTTCTTATTATTCCCGCAGTGTATTTGCATAAAATGATAACACGGAACACTATAAAGATTTTATTTACATTTTTTTCCAAAAATGATACATTTAAAAAAAATTATAACTGTCGAGTGTCATTAATAAGAAATATTCAATAGGTTACGTAGTCGGCAGGGTTCGAACCTGCGCGGGAATATCCCAATGGATTTCAAGTCCATCGCCTTAACCACTCGGCCACGACTACCCGTCTTGTATCGTAATCGACGTCTCGTTTGCAAGAATGATTTAAAAGATTGAAAGTGAAAATCAACAGAAGGGTGCTTTATGCACTCGATTCATGTAACAGGGGAAATTATGAAAACAAAAGGGGATAAAATGGTAATTGACTGGCTCATCAATACACTGTAGCTGTACTATGGAAATCGATTTTGCAGCCGTATGTATAACAATCTATCATAGAAACAGTGCAGTAACA
Organism: Phoronis ovalis; assembly: GCA_028565635.1. Classification (NCBI taxonomy): domain Eukaryota; kingdom Metazoa; phylum Phoronida; family Phoronidae; genus Phoronis; species Phoronis ovalis. The sequence goes on along the minus strand of JAOXYB010035505.1, from coordinate 5,506 downwards.
AGTGTAAATAGATTCGGTGTAAGAGTTATAAGGTTGTATAAGTCATACCCATGGTGTAAAAATGTTGTAAAAGTTAAATTGTCCATGGTGTAAATCTAAATTTTTCGTAACCAAAGAACGTTTTATTGCTTTGTGGTATTTCGTCTACTTTCAGCAAATAAAATATATTTTCAATTAAATTTAGCGTGATCTATGATTAAGATCTGATATTTACTTTAGGGTCATTACTAAATGCGTGCGTGTAAATGCAAGGCAAAAACGAAATGTTTTATAAAGAACCAGTGAAAACAAAAACGGAATATCTAATTAAGTTGTATAATTTAAATTACAATAAAGTCATCACAAAATACATGAACAACGATACAATATCAATCACAATAGTACACAATAACTAAAACATATCACATCAGTCATCACAGCTGGTTTGATCGTTTGTGAATTACAACTTACTGTTATGATCTATAAGATTACATGAATTCATATATTTCATCAGCAGTGTAAACTGGATTATTTCATCTTTTGGTCCTGAGTAAATAGGAGTTAAGAACATGATAACAGATGATAAAGAATAATTATACTTTCATCTTAAAAATATTGTTCTTAAATATTTAATACACACACACAAATGAATGCAGTTCTATGACAATAACGTTCAATTTTTATAATGGTAATATTTTATTATTTTAAGTACATGTACGTACATGTATAGCATATAAAGAAGTCAATACTTTACAATATAAGAAGTAATTTCCTTCTCTACAATTAGAAGGTAGGTTTCTTCTTTTGTTTACTTTTTGTATTTTCTTCCTTCATCTTCTTGTAAAAACTAGACTGATAGTAGTTAAGTTTCTGAGTTTCTATTTTTTTCGTTGGTCCTCTTTCAAATTCATCGATATGCGTAGCAGTTGCATCGACACTATAACCACCTAAAAATGTTTAAAAAATGTGTTATTACGATTTTTAGTTTTAAAGGAGATACATTTGGTGAGACAAATCACGGTTTCTTCTATTCTAAATTGTACGATTTCTTTATTCTTGAAACTTTTAGATATATTTTGGTAACAAACAGGATTGAGCAAAACAGTTTAATCCCGGGGGGCAGTCAATATGAAAGTGGGTACGCATGTTCCAACAAAATTTCGCGTGAAAGGGTATGTTTTTCGAACCGCCGGCGTGTAACGAGCGTTAAGATCTGGTTTTTTTTGTGGCTAAAATCACGAAAAGCGTTTTTTTTTGGAGGTGTGACACTTCGTTAGGGGTGTTTTTCCCAAAGTCACTTCCTTAAGGGTGTATTTTTCAAAACACTCACTTTGTTAGGGATGTATTTGTTGCAGAATTTAACTTCGGTAGGGGCTTTTTTGAAAAGCCAAGTTGGAACATGAGTACCCACTTTCATATTGACTGCCACCCCCGGGAGTTTAATTTTATTATCACAATTTCTTATTCTAATTTCCAATATTCGCCACTAGGGAGACATTTGGGCTCATTACCATTCATATCATTAATATAATGTAAAATAGTTTATTTTTAATTATGCATAAAGTCGTATTTTTTTCGCTGCAAAATTAGTAACTTCCCAAAGAATTCTTCCTAAACCCACTATAAATATGGAAAATGTATTTGACGTATTTATCAGGATTTTTTGAGAAAAATTGGATATTTTTCAATGCTTTGAATGCTAAACATTTCACATTTTCTCACAATAATCCCCTTGAAAAAATGTCCTATTAGAAATAATCATATTCTGTTACGTTTTTTATATGTGCCCATAAATAAAATAAGCACAAAAACCGATCGACTTGCTGATAGCTATTTTCAAGTTGCATCAAAAATACCTATCAATGATAATAATAAGCCTTATTGTTGTAATTTTTCCAAATATCACTTTAAGTCTGATTCACTTACTGCGGTAAATTTTCTAAAATTAAAGTATTTTATGAAAATGAATCTCAAAAAATAAATCAGATTTCATTCTTTCGTGATTTAAATGAGGTGTCATGGCAATTATTTGACTACTAAGGACTCGAACAAAAAACCAGTAAGCCTTACTACTGATAGGTTTTGGTTGATAAATATTTTTATCGAAAGTTCTAGAACCGTCCTTTCCACGTTTTTTCTTAGTTTTTAGGTTCTTCTGGTTGTCCACATCTTTAAGAATTTTATCCATTTGTTCCTCGTCTTCTATACTTAAAGAATCAGCAACTGCAAATAAATACAGCAGCGTATAACTAGAATGTATGTGTACCGTCATTAAATTGTATAGACCGCATGTACTGCATTTGTACTAGTTGTTTACTGCTAAGTTTGTAAACAGGGTGTGGACATCCACACTAAATGATCGAAATGCTGTATTAAATTTTTCTCCAGATGGTAGTTACTAAACCATGATTTTTATTTGTTCCATTTAAATAACTTGATTGATTGTTCTCTTCATGGTTCTAGGCTTCTGTGTGAACATATCATATGCATGCACATGCGTAACCAATTTGTCGACATTTTTGATGCTTAATAACCATTATATCTTTACACGTGAGCCTTACCTGGTCCTTGGTTATTTTCCCTGTCCGCGTCTTGGCTAAGATTTAGATCAGAAATATCTTTTTCCAGCTGGTCTAGTGTATCATCGTCCACAGTGTCCATATGTTTTAATTCACCAGATTGTCTCTTATCAGCAGATGATTTTTTACCGTCATAGTCAGAATTAGCTTTGCTTGATGCAATATCCTCATCTTCTGAACCAAGATTGTCGTTGTTTGATTTTGAATCAGTGTCTCCTGAAACAGAATCGATAATTAATAATTCGTAATTTTTATTACAACCAATTTGATAAAGTTTTTTTTACTTTACCTTGACTCAGTTTTCTTTTACACTATATTTTCTTGGTTGATTACAAAGCAGTAAAATATCAGTTCTTCATGTATTTCTGAAAATTGACTTTCTATTAAACGTCTGTGCTATAGATGTTTGGCACCTTCTGCCTTACATATACAGGCACATGTACCTCTGTTATCTTCATTAAGTATATCCTGTTCTAGTGCGTCATCGTCAGCAATGTCCGTGTTGTCTGATTTAGAATTGTTGCTTCCTTCATCACATATCTTGTCTGAGGGAATATTTTCATCCTCTGGTCCTTCTTTACCGTTTTTTGATTTAGAATTTGTGTCCCCAGGAACCGGGCCTGGAACATATTTTAATAATAATTAATTATATTTTTTTAAAGTTGTCTTTATGAAACAGCACAATGGTGTAACCATAAGGAAATATATATAATCCGATAAATATTTTGAACTTTACCTTGTCTTTGAAACTATATATTGTTGGTTGATTTCAAACCAATAAACATATAACATTCTACTAAAGTCCTATACTATAGTTGTTTAGCATATTCTGCCTTACATGATATGATTTTTTATATATAACAGTCATACCTGTACCCCCGTTATCGTCATTAAGTATTTCCTGTTCTAGTACGTCATCGCCAAGAATGTCCGTGTGGTCTGGTGTAGAATTGTTGGTTCCTTCATCACACGTCTTGCCTGAGGGAGTATTTTCATCCCCTTGTCCTTGTTTACCGTTTTTGGATTGGGAATTTGTGTCCCCTGAAACATAGTAATTACATATTATATTTTTTAAGTTGTCTTCATGAATCGGCACAATAGGTGCACAATCACAAATCATAATTAGTATGGCAGAAATTCTGATACAAATACCGAACACCAATGTAAGAACAGGTTCTAGATCAAAATGTTGTTGAACCATTTCATTATTAAAATACCAGTCGTGCTTGCTTACCTGTATGAGTCCCAATGTCGGCGTCGTTATTATCGTTTAATCCATCAAATATCTTAAGCGTGTTTCCGTCAGCATTACCTGTATTTTGTAAAACGCCAGATATGTTGCTTGTTGCGGTATCTGTGCTTTCTGAACCAGATTTAGTCTTGTCATATCCAAAATTGTTGTCTCTAGCAGAATTATAACTGCTAGATCCACTGTCATTTTCTCCTGATGTAAAATCATCGCTGCTTGATTTAGAATCACTGGCTCCTGAAATGGAATCTTCACTTCCACTGTTTGATCCATTCTTTATACCACCTTGTGTAGAAGGTACACCAAATCTCTCAATCCCATTGTCTGGCCCATTATTTGTTCCGCCTGATCTAGAATTGGCATTGACGGATTGAGAATTTTTCTGGTGTGCTTTAGATTTCTTCTTCCATTTATTTTTAGCATGAATCAGTGACACAAGTGCTGAAACATCTGATCTTGATACTTCTTTTGATCCTGAACCTCCATTAGCCAAGCTAGGAGACCCGTTGCCTAGGCCGACGTTATTCTCTTTATTTCCTGTGTTCGTATTTCTGTCCGCACTAGAATCTGTACCTTGAGATTTAGAACCTTTGTTGTTTGCAACAGAATTTAATGTTTGAGATTTAGAATGACCATTATTATCAACTTCAGAAATTTTAATAGCTTCATCAGTTGACATCAAATGTTCCTTATTTGCTGCAGAGTCTTTGTTTCTTGGTCCAAACACGTTATTTGTTGCAGAATTCAGGTTAAAGAAATTCCAGGAGCTATTTCTTGGTCGAGATTTACTTGAATCTGATTCCGAGCCATAATTGTTAATGTTCCTTGGCCCAGCATGTTGTGATGTAAAATCTTTATTATTTGATGCAGAATTTGAATAAATGATACCACAACAACTATTTTTTGGTCGAGAATTCCTAGAATCGGGTTCAGACATACCATAAGTTGACGGTTCACCAATGTTACCGCTGAGTGAACGAGTATTTATATTGCCTGGTCGAGCTTCACGTTCGAATTCCTTTTTGCAAGGCACAATACAACAAGGTCCACATAACATAGATAGACTTGATCTTTTTTTGCGTGTTGCATTAGCCTCACAGTTACATGTTCCAGGATTACTGCGCACTGCAAGAAATTTATTTGTCGATTTCGGATTATTTAACTCCGGACACGTTTTGCTCCGATTTAACTGATTACCATATGTTTCGCCTGGCATCATAAACATATTGTAAGATCTTTGCTGCTCCGCATAATGGTACTCGTCTGGATAAATTCTATAACCAAACTTTCTCTTGCCTGCAAAAACGTGCAAGAAATACCAAGAGTAAGTTGTGCATGAAGTGTTGTATAGAGTTTGGAACCTGATATTTAAGCACACACACTTTTTATCCTATATTTTATGTACACGAATGCATGCAAACGTTTTATCTCGTGCATGTAGTATTTGTACCGTTAACAATATCTTAGATAATAAAAAACATATATGAACATAACATTCTTATATCTGGGTAGTTATATGAGGTTCGTGAAGATTTAAAATTATATGGCATCACAAGTTCTTTGTATTCCTTCTTGTAATATACTTAATTTGATTTTCCCTATACGTTATAAAATGATTAACAGCAAGCTAACTAATTTAGCCACATCATACAAAAAGTAAGACTTACATAAACAACAACAAAAGACCACCAGGATACAT
>JAOXYB010035483.1:0-13885 GCA_028565635.1 Phoronis ovalis | reverse complement strand
TCGGCCATCTTGGAAGTAATCGAGGTCAAAATTATATCCGACCTGTGCTTTGACGTGTACTTACCCTGTACCAAATATGAAGATGATCTGACAAAAGCTGAAGCCGTTATAGCAACACAAACAAAAGGTTACATACACCGCCGACGACGACGCATACAGTACGGCTATATGCCCTTTCACTATTAATACATAGTGATGGGCATAATAAACCATCTCCATCTTCTTGAAAACTCGTTATCTGAATCATTTATTTCCATACTGTAGATCCCTTTATTTTCGCGGTCTCTTAATTTCGCAAGTATCAAATAATGCGAATTATCAACCTCAAGTGACCTGTTTTTCTAAACCTGTTAGGTGCGAGATTTGTGGTAAACAATGGCAACACAAAGGCAGCTGGATATTGTGAAAAGTTACACTATGGAGGGGGGGGGGGGGGGGTACTTAACAGTTTCATTTTATACAAAGATAGAATATTGTTACAGGACAATGGAAGGTTTCCTAGTGCTCAGTAAATGGTGAATAAAGTCATTTCTTCCTGGTACACAAAAGCCAAATTTATAATTTATCACATATTTATTTGGGATTTCATTGTGGTTTTAATAAATGTGAATAAAGGTGGTGAGTACTAAATTGTTTAAATGTGTTGTCGTTTTTCTTGAAATTTAAAAATGACGGATTGCCAATCTGGATGGGTGCTACCATATTGGAATTGCCGATCCTATTAAAAATGAAGTACTAATTTACGTGACCTAATGTCCTCGCTAAATTCGTGTAAATTAATTTCTCGCGGAAATAAGGGATTTACAGTATTTTGTTGCAAATGTTTAAAGGGGTTATCAATGATTTAGAGCCAGATTACAGTTTTGAATTGCATTTCTTACCCTATTTTCATCTAAAAATTGGAGTTTAATGTTAACATCACTTCGTAGCTGTTCAAACTTCTGTTTATGGAATTCAAACTTTTTTCGATTTTCTTCAAGTTTGACAGCTGCCGCATTATCTTTTGGCGCAGTCTGTGATGCTTCAAAGTCAGAGCGATAGGCATCAAATTCAACTCTAAAAGATAAACAAGAAATGATAATTGGCCAATGTCATTATTTTTACAAACAGTAGGTGATATCTCTACTACGAAAAGAATGGAGCGGACTTTTCCTGCGACTACTGCGTCTAGGTGCGCACCTCTATCGGGGTGTAAGCGTGATCGGTAGCTTACTTCCGTTGTGACATAGATATATTTATACTGTTGACATTGTACAATCCTCGCTCTTGCATATTTGCACGTTAAATGCCTTCTTAGTTTCAGTTTTTAGCATTTTATCTCGACAATATTTCCAAACCTAGATTTTGACCTAGACACTAATTCTGATGAGTGCGCACCCAGACATTAATTCCAATATAGATTACAGTAGGGTTCATTTCTAGTTCTTTATAAGCAAACAAGATTTTTTAAAAACTTCTTTCTCAAAATAACCTTTATGCTTAAGGATTGTTGTAGCTATTATTTTGCATATTTTTTTTTAAATTAGTCTTTATTTAATGCATATATAATTTGAACTGAAAAACAATATATTTTTTGATATCTGGTTGTGTGTGATAGTGCACTAAATGATCTAATGAAACCCATAGTTTATGTAACTAGGACTTCAAAGTTTTACATGGTAGCTGCAAGACTTGATAGATATTTTTAAGCACTTTGCTCAAAACACTTACCTGGCAGTTTCATAGTTTTTTACAGTTAGCAGGGTGTCCTCTATGGTTTTGTTACAAAGAGTATTCACACTAGACGTGAAAAAGTTTAAAGCCCCTACAAATGGAAAAATCAAGATTTATGTAACATTGCCTATTATTACAGATTGCATCCATACAACCTTTATTGCCATACTGTGTACCTTAGAAGATCAAAGCAGTAGGTGTATATTATTTGTTTAATGTATAGTTACAGCATTGCCCAGAACCACATTAATATTCCCTCTTCCTAATTATATGGATGTGGTCTCACAAACTATTCTATATAAAACGTACAATGTGAAAACGAGATGCTTATTGATGCTAAATGTTATAACAAATAAAGCACACTGATAAATTAGAAGGCTGTTCGTTTGGCAAAGCATAATTATCATAAAATGGTTTCTACTTCTGGAGCCACCCAAATCACAGATTCGATAAATGGTGCATGTCATTGTTTAATTGACTTTAATTAACACTATAGACTGTTACATAAAAAAGGAGCAGCTATCAAGAGAAGCAAAGCATGCTTTTGTTGAAATCACTATTAGCTCCAGACCAATAGGCTAGTCACATGCACTACGGACACACACAATCCCATAATTCTACATTTTGTGAATGCTGTTTTCTGTGTTTTCACGTGATTCATTCACAAAACGTGTGGAATCATTTGGGTTTGCTACTTAGTACTGGCAAAAACGCTATTACCTTTGTGTGGATAACTTCCATAAAACAACACAGACAATACAGCAACAAAAAATACATTACCTATTAAAACATCTCCATTCCTACAAAGTGCCCTCTGTGTTTCAGCATTGTAGCCAAATTCTTCCTCTAAATCGGAAGATTTCTGAGCCAATTCTGTAAAACTATCTCCTAATGCTCTCTGTGTTTGTACCATATTGAAGAAATGAGATGTTAAAATCCTTGCTAATTTTAAAACATGAGCATACTTCTGTTGTGTCTCTCGTAGTTCCTTAATCTTACTTTCCATTTCAGCATCCACTGTTTTTGTTGTTTTACCAAGTTTTTCTGAAATAACCTGCTTTGTACACTTGTACGTGTTGATTCCCCATGACTTAAGGAAGTCCAGCTTTGATGCGGCATTCATGGCGACAGGCCTTGGTCTTGCTCCATAACCCTGATTACCATTAGTATGAGAACCATAAGGAACTGAGCTGGTAGCTAGAAAACAAAAAACTTGCTGATTTAGTGAAATTTGTCAGTAGACAACTTACTAGTTATATACGTTCTTTATGCTTTCTTAAAATTACAAAGAGCAGATATTATTTGACTGGTATGACAAAAAAATATAGCTATATGACAGCATACAGTGGTGTCAACACAGTAAGCACATGCTTTAAGTTTACTGGTCATTGTCAGTTGAGACTTTACATATAGAGTTAAAGCATATTCTAGCAATGGTGTGTCATTCCAGTTTGGTTCTGATTTAGCTGTAAATATTGTAAATGAGCACATTAGACTATATAGTTAAAGAGCTTCACTAATCAGTTCCTCCTACCTCTACACATGTACATTCTACTTACAGATGATCATATCTCTTTAAAATTATGACCATATATTCCACAAGTATAGTGACTCTGTTAAACAAAAACTAAAAGCTAGAATAATTTTGGCACTTCCAAGTCATATATGTCTCCAGCCTGTTACATGAATATTAATGATATACCAAGTCTGCTTATGCACAGCTGCAGTTAATATATATATATACCAGCATAATAGTACTTTATACAGTTTACTGGTCCCACATATATCAAGCACATAATGTGATGTGCATAAAGCACATTTTAAAGGTATGTGATAACCAGCTGTATACGAGGGTGGATGTGTTCTGAATAACATACAATTATTACATAAAATTAACAGAAATTTTATTACTCACAATACAATGGATATATATAATATTTTTACATGCATCTATATTAATTTATTTCACTTAGCGATATTACAATTTATACAAATTTGACTTGTCGCAGAATACAATGACATGAAAATGCACTTACAGACAATTAGAAGTATGCTGGTTAATAGAGGCATATCAGTCCTCTGGATCACAGAACTTGAGATGTAAACATTTAAAATACCACAATGGAAAGTGGTGTTGCATCAGTAATGACTTTTCAATGCTGTATTTCTAATCCACAAATTTATTTTAAAAAATTGTCATATTCTGTAAATAATTCTATGGAAATGCTACTAGCTATAAATATGAGGTTTCATATGATACGCAGTAAAAATTGTCTGTTTGTATGATTCTGTACATTCTTCTTTAACTACCAGATCATAGAACTTCCAATAATGCCCAAGTATGTAGTGGTGCAAATAGATTCTTTTTTTCTCTCAAAACATGGAGAGCAGCAGCAACAGAAATATTACGATATTTTCCAACTGATAAATCAATACTAATATAGATCTTAATTACATACCTGGAGGAACAGTATGTGATCTTGGAATTGCTGTTCTTGGACCACCAATTGGCTGTTGCGGTTGACCGTATCCAGCAGAGAGATCAATATCTTCATCACCCTGCACAGAACTCATGTTGTTTAACGTTGGACCATCAGCCATTACCTGCTGTAAGTCGCGGTCATACGGAGCACTGTCTTGATTACCGTTGTGGCTAAAATTATTTGTTGCCATCTAAATTTGCAAGCTGAAAGTACAGAAAAAAACCTATAGATACAGAACTAAAGCACATTCCATTGTTGAAACATTTTTTTGTCAGCGTGAATGCTTTAGTACGCCGTATAATACCTAACATAATTCAAAATTGCATAATTTTCGAAGGAGTTGTTGTTAAGGAAAGTTCTTGTTCTGAAAATTACCATTAAATATCTCCACTAACGACAATAAGCATTCGAAATTGCTCCACATGGATGAATACAATTGGATTACACTGCACATGTGATTATGACTTTTTAAAATTATTTCTTTAAGCAGGGTGACACAGGAGCATGAGATAAATATTACAGATAGCCACATTTAACCTGAAACAATTACTGTAATTGACTACTATTATGTGCATGCACTAGGTTGTGTGACAAAATCCCGGGGGATACCTGACAGAAAAGTTGGTAGGGGTGTGCGGCCCAAGGTGAAAAACCCTAACCCTGTGGTAAATAGAGATCACCAAAAATATACCCCGTCATGAATGAAAAAACATGAAAAATATACCGTCGTAAATAACTCCCGAAATAGATACCCTGTGTAAAATTTGTTTGTAAATTATATATACCGTGCAGTGATAAAATATGGAAACATTTACGAACCTCAATTTTTCATACCTGTTGTAAATGTGTTTTCCAAGAAATACACCCTGTGATAAACAAATATTTTTTGAAAATATACCCTGTGGTAAATAAAGCTTTAGGCATGAAAATATGCGGGAGCTGGAAAAAGGGGGCCTATTGAGCGGCACATATATATAGTGACTTTGAATGGCAGTACCTCCCTGGGGACAAAATGAACCCAGACAGTCAAACCCTCAATTTGCAGCATTTTATAAATGAACAATCCTGCATCTCTTTGTACAATCGTGCGATTCATTTACAACACATGGGAACTGTGGGATTGTTTGGGTGCAGGTATTTACAACCATCTAGTGTATTGGCTTACTGCACTCTGAGTAAACGGACCATATATATCAGCAGATACTGAAGACTGGTTTACTGGTGTGGCCTACTGGAAAAAAATGCTCTTATGAACTGTCAGACAAGCATGTGGCTGCATGGTATTAGCAAATCAATCATTTAGCAGTGACAGATGTGAAGGTAAACTGAATTCAAGGAAATAAACTCAGTTAACCTATTGATTCAATGTTCCACAAAGCTCAAAATTTAGGTCAGATTATCAATCCTATATCTAAAAATATCAGTTACAAATATTATCAAGCTACTAACTAGTGCAGTCCTGTTTACAAAAATTTAATAATGACAATGAGGCTGAATATTTGATCTGGTTATAAATCTCTTATCATCAGGTCAATATCATATGTTGTCATTGAGAAAATTTGATAAAATTAACATCGATCACCATGATCCACTAACAATTCATAATTTATGAATGAAAACATACCTGTCTGTACCATTAACAGGATAAAGTGCAATATTAGAGAATAACAATCATGCATTATTATGTTTGTGAGTCATTTCTTATTTTACAGTTCTTCCTGAGACTAATATAACTACATGTAAGTTAGTTATATTAGTCTCAGAGTTCTTCACATAGTCGCCCAGCCTTCTATAATATTAGAAAAATGCAGAGTATTGAACAGGTTGTAAACTCTACACATTAAAAATTGAACTGTTAATTTACTTCCCACTAATTACAGTATTGCTGTTATTACAGTACATGTACTTGGTGTGGGACATCAGATTCATAGGGTGGGCCATTCTAAAATTGCTCAAAATAGTTTCAAGATTGTATTTAGATACATGGAGGTCACTTTGATAACCATTTACTATAATAGGTAATTTATGTGCTGAAAGGTGAATTTTTTGGCACCTTTTCAATTAATTTATAGAGGTAATATGTTATAACTTCCGACTGAATAGTGTGTCCAATGGGCTTTTAATGCGAATTATGATATTCCCAGAGGTGGGATAGTTGATATTGAGAGTAAAAGACATATAAAAAGTCACTCTTAAAATAGCTTAAAACTTTCAGAAATTAGTTTATAAATTTAATATACGTAGTTTAATACATAACTGAATCTTGGTTTTCTAAATGTGAAAGCTTTCAGTCTTTTCTCTTGACCTTCATTACTCAGTCATTTCTTAATTGGTGGGAAGCGGTCCTATGATCACTAGAAAACTGATTATCCCTACAAACATGACCTTCCTTTAGAATTTTTTTTTATTTAAGTAAATGACATTAACGATAGCACTTTGTTTCTAAAGCATTGATTAAAAAGAATAAAATGATGCTTTAAGACTACAGTCAAATCAGTAAATATTGAAAATCAATAGTGACAGCTAGGCAAATCATCTGGTTATAAATACATGTGCATTGATTCCATTACTAAGTTGTCAAAATTTGCAAATTATATAATGACAAATGTTACTTGTTTTATTACAAAAAAATAATAAGTTATGCTTATATGGGTTTTACGTATTTAAAATCAAAGCTGTAAAATATTCTGAAGTTGGCTGCATAATGTTCCTCATTTAGTAGAAGTAAAGGGAGGCATTAAAAGTTTTCTATATTACTGTGACCATCAATGACTTCTGCTCAAAAGCTGACCGCGAAGTAAATGGCAAACCTAAAAATAATTTCCCTATCCAGATTTAGCTTGGCCATATCCGGAAACAGACTGTTTCTGAATGTCCGAGTTTAAACACAAACTTTGCTTTACATGGACATATTTTTGATTGATACCTAGTGATGTTGTTTTAGCTACATTTGTCAAATACATGTCAAAGTACAACACATGCTCCGTCCTTACTGATCCCACCTGCTCATATTGCTAAGTTCCTTCAAAAACAAACAATAGGTTTTTGTAATAGATATACACTTGTAAGTAAAATTATTGTTAGCAACATTTCTTGTGATAGATATATATGCTAAATCAAAAGACTCACACAGGCGCTTTTTCTATCCAAGAGATTGTGGAGCACATAATAGTCGAAAGATACTGACATTCTGTAGATTTGTTTAAAAGCATGTTGGTGAAATATTTGACTATCATGCAGATGCTGCTACCTGTGTGCAGATCTCACATGGCATTGTTTTCTTATTAATATAAATTTATTGTTTTACAGCAGCATTTTATATCAAGGCCTTGCCTGTGTAAATTGAAGATATTATATTGAAAACATGTAATACACATTCAAGTCCACATGCAAAAATATTAGTATTGGAGAAAATAATTCATGATCCTACGGACAAGCCGTACGTTAGTCCTGCAAGCATGACCTTATTATGGACAGCCTACGGCTTGTCCGTAGGGTCATGACCGTTTCGTATCTCAGACCAGCCGAAGTTCTACTAGCCTTCACACATGCGCAATAGCCTAATATCCATACCATGGATTTAAGTTATCTGGATATGGTGGTATAAGAAGCGGATTAGTCAATGAATAGGCAGAAGCAAAAATTTGGTTGGAATTTATTAGGAAAGTAGGGATTTTCGAACTTCGGCTGGTCTGAGATACGAGGCGGTCATGACCCTACGGAAAAGTCGTAGGCTTCCATAGTAGGGTCATGCTTGCAGGACTAGCCGTACGTATGCTATTCATATAGTCCTGGCTACATGACTTGCATTCAACGGATCCGTAGGTCATTGCCCACGCAAGCCATATATATTAAGTAGCAGGTCACGTACATGTAACCAGGACTGGCTGTCCATAGGAACCGGAATAGTTCATAGTCGAGTCTCGTTACTTGTAATGTAGCTGCAGTAACTTTCAGCCTGTGCCTATGGCTATGGTTTACTATGGTATACCCCAAGTCCTATAAACTGGCGGAAACGTTGTGGTTACTGCAACGTGTCTACCTAGTCGGAAGTCCCCGCAGTCACCAGGCCTAGGTCGTCAAAGTTAGTATGATGATGCGCCAAGGACTAGTCACTACAGTCCTGCTGTCATATTAGTGCATGTTTCCAGGACTACTTAAACAAGGAAACTGGACCGTTTAATGTTCAAATCTGGTGAATATTTGACCGGCTGGAAATGGAATTTACCGTTACTCGTTAGACCAATGTAGCGTGTTTTTCTAACGGTTCTAACGTAAACACCGACGGTCAAATATACTCACTCGTCTAATTCCCTGGAAGCACAACCGTTACGCAATTTTCTGCTTGTAAAGTAGCAGACGAAAAATAATCCCGCTGTAGGTGATTTACAATCTGTTGAAAAGCACAGAGCAGAACTCCTCAAAATGTTGACGTCACCGCATCCGGGTTCTTGTATTCAAACTACGTAGAAACTTACCCATCGATTACTGGTAAAGTTTTACACAAGGACAGTTGTAACGACACATTTACTTAATTCTGACACAAAGATTAATTCGGATAATGATTATAAAATAGTTTAGAACTGCTAATAATATGAATTATTTCTCTCTCGCTGAAACCGGAATATGTTACTGGAGGATAGGGTATTCATAAACGGAAACACATGTGTGCTGCAGGGTGTGTGCTGCAAAAATATTAAATTTTCCTTAGATATACCCTGATTTAACAGAATGTTGCGGTAAAAAAACTTGTGGATTTCACATCACTTTGTGTTTTTCAACATGACAGACCAAGATAAAAATAATGTCAGAAATGTAAGTATAAAAACAACATTAGAAGTTTAAAATCAACATTGAATGCAAATTACCATAGCCCATAAGCATAGCCCCATAGGCATAGCCATAGCCATAGGCATAGGCACAGAAATCAAAAGGCAAACCGATCAGCTTAGTCCTGGCCACCCTACTACCGTAGGGTCATGACCCAGATAGTGTTAAAACCAGTAGAAGTTGGCCACTCACCGTGTGTCAAAAATTCAAATCAAAATTGTTACCCTGTTTGTCTCTGATACTCATTCTTGTGTTATCTGTCGTGACTTGAAGCTTAATTAAAACTCCTTAAGGGCAAGGTGACTTTTAGCCAAATAAAGTCTGCAAGATGGAAATTTCACGGTGGTCTGAGTGGTATTGGATTTGTATGCTGAAAGTCACTTTGAGGAGTATTAATTAATCAAGCTTCAAGTGATAGATATACCAAAGAAGGGGTATCAGAGATAAACAGAACAACAATTATGTATGAATTTATTGAATTTTTTGACACAATGTAGATATTTTGATTACTCAAAAGGCACTGTCCCCCTTTTTGTAATTTTTGAGCAAAAATCATACCATGCATGTAACACTGATTGTAACACACATTACATGCATAATCCTCAAAAAGTACCCCCTTTCACATGAAAATTTGTTGAAACCTGCGTACCCACTTGTTTATGATGTGCCTCAAGTCCAAGGATGTCCTTATGAAGTTATATAAGATACAAGTAAGATATAATATTGCTAAAGAAATTTCAGAGAAGGGCAACTAAGTTGGTATCTGTTAGTCCCGATTTTGTGAGTTCGTGCTACGCCTCAGACAACTTCTGACGGGTGAGGCTTGCCAAACGTCATGAATCCTTGTGTATGGAAAATTAGAGTGAAAGTGACCAACCATCCAAAATGTATATAATCCTTACCATACAAGTTAAAATATTATACTCCTGATACTTTATGCCTATCAGACTTCAACACTGACAACGCCAATCATCAATTGGAACTCCTGCACTGGCATACAGTGACCTGATTCAGACCCTTCAGAATTATGAAGGGAATTGATGATGTGGACTACAAGAAATTTTTTGATCTTAAGTTACAATGTCACTGTGGATACTCAATGAAATTAAAAAGTTCAAGATCAAGATTAGAACTCAGAAAGAATTCTCACGAGGCCAATCATCAATTGGAACTCCTGCACTGGCATACAGTGACCTGATTCAGACCCTTCAGAATTATGAAGGGAATTGATGATGTGGACTACAAGAAATTTTTTGATCTTAAGTTACAATGTCACTGTGGATACTCAATGAAATTAAAAAGTTCAAGATCAAGATTAGAACTCAGAAAGAATTCTCACGAGGTCAATAAACAAATGGAATAAGGTTGTTGAAACATGCCTACCCATTTTCATACTGCCTGTCGCTCTGTGGTAAGGTTCAAACTGTGGGTAGACCTCTTTCTTCACCTTTTTAGTACAGAATTTCATTTGGCCTTAATCAGCAAACAGAAGACACTAAGCCAATTTGCTATGAAATTTCTTTTCCAGTTTAAAGATTTTCTTCTGCAGTACAATAAGATGACAGAACATTGTTTTCAAAAATGTGTTGGCAACTTCAATTACAGAGATCTTACAGCAGATGAGGTAACTGAATTAATAGGACTCTGCTTCGAGTTCCAAGTCTCGTCTTGTAGGCAAAATTTTGTAAAATGTGAGATTTAGGGACTAGTCTACCATTCAATGGATTAAAAAATATGAGTATTTGAAAAAAAAATGTCCGTTTATGTACAGATGCAATTTCATGTACATTTTTGCTGCCAGTTTCTAGTTTCATTGGGATATAAATTTGGCTGATTGCAATCAGGCTATGTAGTTTACATTACGGATTTCTGGTTTCATTGGGATTTCCAATTTGGCTGATGAAAACTTCATAGTCTATTAAACAACAGATGACATGTCTTTTTAAGTTACATGTTATAATAGTAGGGTTGTTATTTGGTTATAGATAAAATTGTTTGGCTTACATTTAAGGGCATGCCTTTATTCAGGATAATTATGGTATTATATTCAAGAGATGGATTTTGTTTTATTTAATAAGGTAAATTAAAACTTGTCTCAATTCTAGGATACGCTCAGCAAAGATGTAGAAATACAGTATTTTAAAACTTGGGCTAATATCTGTATAAATATGGATTCAAATCTAAACATTTGGACATCTTTTAAATTGAGTTTCTAACCAATTGTAGAGTGTCATTGTGTCACTTACATCTTAAATGTAAGGCTGCCAACAGAAAATATTCTTTGTTGATAAAAATTAATTTTAACAGTTTGGATCTATTATGCAGTAGGATAATTAATTATAAATAACTGTTTTGTTCACAACATTTACTCGTATATATCCCTCTAGTGGCAAACTAAGGAAAATTACAATTTGAAAGTGTCCTATTTAAACATGATCTCGGTTTAATGCCACTTGTTATTGGAAATATGCAAGACGATGATGTGCTTTTAACTTTTTGTATATGTTTTTCAAAATATTTTAATTATTTAACCTTCATGAATAAGCTTCATTCATAGTTTCATACTGCAAATATTCATACCATATCAAAAAAAAAATGTATCAGTTGATGTGCCATTGAAAAAATTGATTTAGTGACCTCACAGAGAAATATTGATGTTCTAATTTACATGTGTAAACTTGATATTAGTAAAAATGATGTTGAGTTGTTTTGTCTATTTGTAATGATAACATAATTTACTAAATAGGTACTCAATTAATTGTAATGTCCTCAAGTTATTTCAAGTGCAAGAAATAGTGGAATTATTATGACTACTGTGGTAAATTCAAAGTTTTAAATATTGATCTGAATGTACTGTTAACACAGCAATAATTATTATACCATCATACACACCAATGTGAAAACATTCTAACTATTACTGTTGTTTTTTCCCTTTTTAATTAGTCCCAATGTGTTGAAGAATGTGCAAATAAATCAGTGAAAACCAATCATAAAATCATGGAAACATTTGTTGAATTTCAAACTAAAAAGCAACAACAATTGGCAGAAGAGGCTGCCAAAAAGCAACAGGAGGATCAATCAAGAATGTTAGCAGAACAAATGAAAACAGAAGAAAATGTGAATATTAACAATAGCATGGACAAGAATGAAAACAATAGGACAGTTACAACAACAGATAATGAGTTAATTTCAAAATATCAGAAACTGTCTTAAGTCATAAGGAATCTGTTCTATATAGATTGCAACCAATTTGTTAATTATTTCAATAACTCACTGTTCTCTAAAAATGGCCACTGTCTTTTCTAACTAATCTATGCAGGCTATTGGTACAAGGAGAAGTATCCAAAACACATTTCACTTTTTTAGAACACGTAATAATTACAAGATTTTTTTAATTATTATTGGAAATGTGACAAGTTGGCAGTTGAGAAATATAATCAAGAATTTATGAAAGAGAAATTGTTGTATTTAGTGAAATTTACATGTCTGAATGTAATTCAAATAAATAAATTTCAGAGTATTTGAGTTTGTAATATGTAAAATATAAACTTCGATCTACCTGATGGGAGATGTTTATGGTATCATGTAAAATTTCTTTTTAAATAAAAACACCTCAGTATATTAAATAGAATGTATTCGAATACAAATAATTAATCAATACATTAAGAATTAGTAAAATTTTTAACTATAAAAAATATAATGTCCATACTGATATTGTAATGTTTGTTACAATGTCATACAAAACTTTGATATGTACTTCTAGTTTGTGGAGTACTGGAACAGTAGAGTTGTGTAGCAACACATATGCTCTGCTGTCTTCCAAATATGACAAATTACTTCCCATGTAGCTATATCCTTGTGTTACATGCTCTGTTGTTTTGTAGGAATTATTTTAAGCCCATTCTGGCTTCTCAAAAGTTCATGAAATCATATTCTCTCATCAAACGTACAGTTACTGTAAGAACATGTTTATCTGCATCAAATTGAGCTTTACCATTCTTATGATCACACGGATGTGGTAGATGTAGACCAAGTTTACTACAAAAAATAAAGTGTAAACAACAATTAACTAAAACCTATAAATTATACAAAGTTAAATCAGCTGAGTATGAATGTTTACCAGGTAATTAAAACAAAAGCTGTTAGCTTTATATACAAAAAAAAAATCATTTGACAGCGAGGATAATATGATCTATCCCCATAAAGTAGGTATTTAAACAGCACTCGTTTGTGAAAAAGAGTTTGAGAATTTATTGAGTTATTGATCTAGGGCTTAATATTGTCGGTGTAATGGAGGTATGAAGTGAAACTCACTATTTCGATGTGCGAAGATCCAAGAATTTCTCTTTAACATTTAAATTTAAATCTGAAGATTTTGTATCTGGTAATTTTATTTTTATCTGAAAAGAAATAGAAATTGACATCTTTAAAAGCACAAAATTTACCGAGTGTTAAAATATTTTGGTTTGTTGCTTATGGAACAAATTTCAATGTTTTTTAAATGCTTTATTTAAAACACATGGCAGCCACAAATTGTACTTTGAGTGTATGTATTACAGTCACTAAACATTAAATGTGTTAATATAACCAGCATATGAAATCTAAAAAGCACCCAAGTATATAATATAAACAAGAGGTCTGCTGGTGCAGACAGATGCCCATCGTATGATGTAGTTTCTTTAGTTGTAAAGCCATCTTTGTATATATAAGAGTTTTGAGGTTGATAGTTGAGGGAAAATGTCAAAATGTTGGTTTAAAAGGAAAATAGGTGGTTTTGCTTTATCTTTCCCGAAATGGCGTACCAAATATAAAGCTGATCAGATAAAAACTGAAGCAGTTATTGTGCGACAAAGAAAGTG
>JAOXYB010035472.1:0-13885 GCA_028565635.1 Phoronis ovalis | reverse complement strand
GCAATCCAAAAATAACTGGTAAAAAGTATACAATCCAAATCCAAATTTTTTTGGTCCGCCTCACACCCCTACCAAAAAATACCTTGAGTACCCCCCCCCCCGGGTTCATGGGTCATTCTGCAATTTCGAATTCAAAAAATCATAACATTGCACGGAAGCAATTTGGTGTCAAAGAAAAAAAAATGATATTCGAAAGCCTTGTCAGTCTAAATGTTATAAAACAGTAGTTTCTATTAAACTGAAAGAGAAAATTTGTTAAAATACCAATATATAAAGAATATTTGAGGCAAACTTCAAAATTGTATGGAATACAAAGCACTTTTTTCCCAAAAAATCGCTGAAACCAAAACAAATTCTTTAATATGTCAATCCACGTTTGTTGTTGATTTCTTTCTCTGCCCTTGCAAAAGAATGTTGATTTCGGAAAAAATGCAAAAAAATACTGTTTGTATATTATATTTTAAATTTTGACTAATTCATGCACAATGAAAATAGTAGTCAAAAACCTGATAAATCATACATATAATCAATTCTAGCATCAGTTTTGAAGTAGACTGACATCGGTCGTTAGAACCATTAATTGGATTTAAAATATTTAGTTTATTAGTAGTTCGGTAATATTGATATATGCTACTGCCGTAAACTGAGTTTGAGTTTTAACTACGATTACTAAAATCTGTATGTTTATGTTAACTTTGTGCAAAGAGACTGCTGCATACAACAAGAGAGTAACGATTTTTTTTTCCAAATTTCTTTACATTCAAAGAAAAATGTTGCTGAACCAAATAATACTTGGCTATCAAATAACGTAAATTCTGTAGACATTTGACACAGTTTCCACTTATTTTGGTATTTTATCACTGTTATACACGAGTCACCTACTGACATAGACTACTTTCTTAATAACTTTTGATGTAGTGTTTCTTGGTATTTGCTCCCCTGGGTTTCAGACCTGTCTCTATGGTAACAGAAAGATGACGCGACGCAATCAGGAACTCTGAAACTCAGGTAATTAATAGTTTACCTTTCTCTATCTAACATGTGCATTCGTGATAAATATATTTTCCAAACAGAAAGAAGCGGCTTTTTTAAAATTTAATACCAACATGAAAAAAGGTTAATATGTACGACAGTGTTTCTAATAAGTTATAGTAACATTAATTGCTTAATTTTACATGGAATTTCCTGTCAAAATATTGTGATTGGAAGTTACTGTTTGGAGAATATATAATATAAAGTAAGCGATGTATTTAGTAATCTTTGTTTTCTTGGGTTCTCTTCCTTGCATGTAGCAATCGCAACAATCAGCTAAGTAGTGGTAACGGTTTATTTTTCTTTGTATTATGCATGCTCTTGTTTCTTTTTAGTCATAGTAATAGAGTCTTCTCATGGCTGTTCCATCAGTTGATTTACTCACCATTCTCCTGCTTTTAGAAAGATGCAAACTATAAATAAATACTTATCTGCCTTTAAAAATCAACTAACAGAAAAACAAAATATTGAGTAGATACATTATACTATATTATGCATCACATCCACTGAAGATTTTCTAAACATTAATTTTAATTTTGAAGGTTTGTCATAGTTTCTACTGGATAAGTGTATGCTTGTTTCGCGCGGAGGTTTGAATAGTTATTCATGAGAAGACTATATTACGCACACTTTGGTATTTTTTGGTAGTTCTCTTTTTGTACTTGTATAACATAAACTATAAGTAAAGTTCCTGCATTTTTTTCGGAAAATCTACCCTATAATGTATATTTTAATCACAGTGAAACAACTTTCATGAACAGTTGTGGCTACATGCGTACATGTTTCGAATTGACTATTGAGAGTTTATATTTTTTTAATTATTATTAG
The DNA here is from genome assembly GCA_028565635.1 of Phoronis ovalis. NCBI lineage: Eukaryota > Metazoa > Phoronida > Phoronidae > Phoronis > Phoronis ovalis. The sequence continues at coordinate 12,025 of JAOXYB010035472.1, read as the reverse complement.
AACATGTCCTAATATTTATGTTATCTGAGACAAAGAAAGTCGGACATTCTTGTTGTATGAATACAAAAATACTTATTAATGTGATAATGTCTGTCTTATTTACAGCTCCAAACATACTTAATGTGGGCAACCTGGCTGACATTTGTTACTTTGCCTTCAATGCGAATGTTATGAATTCACGCGTAGCAGCAGGACATTTGTGGATATATATTCGACCTAGTCGCGTTGCAGTTCCACCACAGTGGACGATGATATTAATCCACAAGTTAGATGTACCGCCAGCAGGACTTGATTCTAATCAAGCACCAAACATGACTTTAGTGAATGAAAAGGAAATAAATTTAAAGAGGTCTGGAGGCTGGTATAAATTTGATGTCAAGAAGACCTTAAAGGACTGGATGAAACAATCTCAAGACTACGGGTTATTTAAAATAGAAGCCTATAATCATGAAGGGGTGTCTATGGCTATGACAACTCCGGTAAATGAATGGGAGAAAGAGAAGGTATGTTCAATCATATGTCAAAGCCCGTGTCAAAGCCTATACTAACTTCTTTCCATTGGGGATCAATTAGTATTACAGATATTAACCTATAGAAAAGATATTCTCGCACTTACCAATTGTAGTATAAGAATAAATACTAGCATAAAAAACCATAGTTCCTCTCTGTGAACGATACTGTTATGATCCATAGAGCTCGCGAATTCACTGTCTAAATTTAAAGTTTGTTTTCCTCCGTTTCCGCCAATGACATGGTACTGATAAAATAACATTTTCTAAAAAGCTATGGCGCCAACCCGGGGGGGTAACAGTCAGAATAACTGGGTACCCATGTTTGTTGTGAGGGGTAAAAAAAAGCCCCTTTTTGGGACCTAGGAGCTCAAAATTCCTACCCTTATTGGGACCTGTGAGCTCAAAACTCATACCCTTTTTTAGCTTTTGGGACCTATGTATGCCAAAAACTCTACCCTTTTTTTACTTTGGGGACCAAGACCCAAAATGTGATTCCCATGCACTATGCTAGAAGGTTAAGGACTACACTATAAAAAAGTTAATTGCTGCTGTGATAACCAAAAATGACAAAATTAAGTAAGATTTTTAAGCTATTTTATACCCTTTTCAGGGCGTACCGGGTGCCCGGTCTGAATGCTGAAAAACATACCCTTTCGCCCGGTTTTTTGTAACGAACATGCGTACCCAGCTATTCTGACTGTTACCCCCCCGGGGGCGCCAAGTGGTAAATAATATATTCTGTCGGACGCCCATCCTTATATTAGCCGTGCCTTTTATAGAGATATCCAGCTAGGAACCCAAAACATTAAACTTTCACTTTACTCCCCCTTTATGAAGCACCAATTCCAGAAAATAAACAAATGTCTTCTTTCACCACAGAAATTTAGTAATTTAAAGAGATTCTGCTCTGTGACCAATCACTTTTAAATTGTGCAAAGGAAGACAATCCTTTTACATTTACGCTGAGTATAAAGCAAACCGGGATCGGCATTTTCTTAAAATGAACACGGTGTCACTAACATGACGTAAGCTAATAACTTATATGCAGAAGAATTATCAAAATTGCTCAATTCATCTTGAAGTTATAGGCATTTGTATTGGCGGCTCTGGAAGCAGCTTTTATAACCTTTATTACCCATAATGCAAAGTGCTGATGACATCAGAGATGAACAAGGTTTACATGTAACCATATACGAAAATATAGTTTTTCCAGTGATATGCACCCATGACAATACTAAAATGCAGTTATTTGCTTTAAATCTCTTGGGCTACACCTTCACAAAAGTTTTGCATTTCCACAATATCACTGCCTGAGAAATAAAATATAAATAAGTTTACAGTTTTTTTACCATACAAATGCTTACAACCACACATTTTGTACTAAAAATGTTATTTTGAGATTTTCACCCTATTCTCTGATGTCAATGCACTTTGCATTATGGGTAATAAAAGTTTATATTGGCAACTTTCAGAGCCACTGACATAAATGCCCATAACTTCAAATGGGTTTAATAATGTTCATAATTCTTCTCGGAAATTATTCTTTAAAATGTATCTGAAGGGATGGCTCATGAATATTTATGGCACCTTATTCACTTTAACTTGGTCCTAAATGGTGTTGTAAAGTCGCTTTACTATTGTAACTTTTACTTGCAGATGCCTTTTCTTGAATTACGAATCAAAGCACGGACACCACGTCTAAAACGTTCCCTAGCAAATCTGGACTGCGATGATACGTCAGTCGAAGAACGCTGCTGTCGTTATCCGTTAACAGTGGATTTTGCAGAATTTGGTTGGGATTGGGTGGTCGTACCTCGGCGCTACAATGCCTACTTCTGTGCCGGGGAATGTCAATTTTTACATCTTCATCGCTATGCGCACACCCAGCTTCTACAGCAAGTACAACAAATGAATCCGTTTGGATCTGCTGGACCGTGTTGCACGCCAACAAAATTATCTACAATCCAAATGCTGTATTATGATGATTTAGGCGAACTTATTTATGCAAAATTGCCGGGAATGGTAGTACAGTCTTGTGGTTGTGCATGAAAATTCCGAAAGGGAATATTTAAAACGGGCACGCATAGCTAAACATGCACAAAGTACACAGAAACTCATGTTTACATTCATGCCGTCGTACATGTACTTGTGTATATTGAATAGTTAAGGTTGGAAACGTTTCTAGAAGATGTAATCCGGAATGTAGTATTACGTTGATTACAGTATAAAGCTGTTTTGTTCGAGTATCTGTTATAAGGTTGACAGTAACGCGTGAAGTCATGCGTAGTAACAAGTGGTTCTATCATGGGTTTTAACGGGCGTCCAAAACCCTCAAAATCAATGACAATTTGAAACGAGATATGCATATAACTTTATAACGAGATTGCCTTCTTAAAAGAAAAAGATACTAAAGTAACCAATGGTGTTGTTAAAAACAAGTGTTATTTTAATGTGTATGCTGTTGCTTTACATAAAGTTTCATTGAAGTAATAAAGAACACCAAAATGTATATACGCAAAAAGCTATTTATGAGACTTTTTTCTGCAACTAGATATAAATAATATCGTTAGACGAGACCAGAAAGAAACCTTGTACAGATAAAATAAACGGGCGAGAGAGACCGCTTCAAATTTTGGCGTTTTCACTTTCTTATTTGTTTAATACACATTGTTTAACAGGCACGACAGCTTAAAAAAAAGATTATTTTTTATTTATTTTTCTTTTAACACTAAAAGAAAAGCCCGACCGACTCGGTGTTTAAGGACTTTCACCTGTTAAACATCCTTTTTTAAATACTAAATAAAAAAACAGCCCGACGGACTCGATTTTTAAGGGTTATTGCCCCGTTAAACAACTTATCTTTTCTTTATGTCCTTTTGCGGATTTTTAAAATTAATCTTTTTAATTAATTTCCCCGCAAAAACATGTTTTTTATTACTGGATTCGCTAACTAATATTTGGCACTATGAAATTAGCCGTTTACAGGGTATAGTTCGGAGGTTAATCAATGAAAAACACATTTTTTTCATTGGAACATTGTTTTATTTGCAGCAAAATTACATAATAATAATTTTAAAAAATTTAAATAATAATTAAAAAAAGCTTGAAGGACTTGATTGAGCATGTCTGTCAATAAACAAGCCCAGCACTTAGTTTCATTAGCTAAAAAAAATATCAAAATCGTTATAAATGCATTTTAATGGTGTTGGGTGATGCATTATAAGTAATAAAGGCAGTACTCCAGTGCTCGGGCTACTGGTCACTCTTACGTTTTTACTGGGACTAGTATTATAACTAAATTAGAAATAGATACTTTCGGAATTTAATTGTTATGTTGATTCAAGACTGGCACCGGTGAAAGACATATAGTGCAGTGATATTGTCTATCAAATACTGAAAGCGCGCGGAAAAGTTCTGAAAACCAACTCAGTTACTGTACATGTAACAAGTTATTTGAACATGCGCATATGTGTTACTTAGTTACGGTAATCAGTGGGTGTTGTGTAGAATATATTGTGTACAAATGACAAATGTTTATGAGTTTTGAAACCGCGAACATTATTTTACGCGAATTGATTTAATTTCACTGAACCGCAAAAGTTAAAATTGGTGTGTATATTACGACAGTTGTAATAATTACAGTTTTCTTTCTTCAGCTCCTGATGATCTGAACGTTCCGCATCCGGATGAAACGATTTACTTTGCGTTGCAAGATAACGTACACAAAACTGAACTATCAGATGCAAAAGTTTGGATTTACATTCGGGGTACAGAGGTTGAAAATAAAAAAAGGAGAAACACAACAAGGTTGAAAACTTATCGAATAATTCCACGACATAGAGACCCACACGCGGAGAAATTACTGTATCCGAACAAACGTAAACAATTTGTTGCTTTAAAAAGAATTGGACATTGGATTTCTACCAACGTAACAACCTTAGTTTCGGAATGGTTGAAAGATAATAATACCAATTATGGGTTAAGAGTTAGGGCATCTTTTAAGAATCGCAATCTGGCAATACTGACACCGGGAAGTAACCGCGAAGATGACGATAAGGTAAGTAATCAAGTGATGTTTGTATCAGTACAGGTATTCAAATGCGCTTTAGATGGACTATCGTCCCATATCAAAACAAATAAACGGAATTCACTGGCAAGCATTTTGATAAAAATAAAATATTCTCCAAACTACCTATAAGAAAGTGAAATGAGTAAAATAAATGCATACATTTCCTAGGTTCCCTATTGCTAATTTTTCGCAAAAAACATTTTGGATGTGCACGTATTGAATTTTATATAAGAACCCAGGGTGTTTTGCATCGAGCCGTATTTTATATTTCCTATTTCATCAGTCCACAACCGGGTATCTAGCTGATTTAATGTTTTTTTAATTTCAGATACCTGTGCTAGAACTGATTGTTAAAGATAAAGGCGCTAAGCGTAATCGACGAAATTTAAACCTAGATTGTGACGAAACCTCTCATGATGTCCGATGCTGTCGCTACCCGCTCACTGTTAGCTTTACCGATTTTGGATGGGACTGGGTAATAGCACCAAAACGTTATTCGGCTTATTACTGTGCTGGGGAATGTCCTGTGGGATATTTGCAGAGAAGTACGCATAGTTACCGACATGTTACTCAATTAGCAGGATCCGTTGGACCGTGTTGTACACCAGAAAAGCTAAGCTCAATTCCTATGCTGTATTATGATAATACGCAAAATATTATATTCGGCAAATTACCAGGTATGGTAGTCGAGAGGTGTGGTTGCTCATAAAATCAATGTGAAATCTCTTTCTTTTTATTAATGTGTATATCAGATATGATTTCTACTGGAACCAATTCCGTAATTGTACGGATTAGTGATTTTGCTAACGATCAAAGGGAAACCACTTAACTTCTGTCATAGCATTTATGTGTTCTTTTAGGAGTTTCCTTTCTAAGAAGCACCTAATATACTGATTAACGTAACTCTGTCATCCTGATATTTCTTTGCAAAATTCATCGTCTTTCGTCAACACGCATGTAAACATAAAATTTTACAGCATTCAAACATGATTGGATTGTTCGATCACGCTTGGCATATTTATGAGTATGTGCCGCCTATGGTGATTTTGCTTTCGATATTTATTTACTTCAAATTTACGGATTTAGTGAAGGTACTTGAATGAAAACATATTTTAATAATCATTCAATGTGCCTAGACATGATATAGGCCTACCTAATCAGCGTAAACTCGAAACATCAATCCGCACTCGCGCATCTGTTTCCTACCACTCGAACCATTTTCCATGCAGGTTTTGCACCAAAATTCCTACTACTCGAACCGTCGTTTCCGTAGACTCGCACTAGTTGCCAGGAACTCGAACAGATTTCCGGAGTCTCGGACCTGCTGTTCGAGTCACTGTGTACGAGTCTACGGAAACGATGGTTCGAGTAGCAAGAATTTCGGTGCGAAACCCGGCAAAAAGGGTCCGAGTGTAGGAAACAGGTACGGGAGAGCGTATTGACGGTTCGAGTCTACGCTGGTTAAGTAGGCCTGTGATATTTCTGTGAGTTTTGAGAGAATAAAAAAAATAAGTACAAAAAATGATTCCCATATGTGAGTAGCTGGAGTCGATCGGTGCTTTGGACCCAGAGCTTATTTTGACATAATATTTTGGCGACTTTGAGCATTTATTTTATTTTTAACACCTGTGATTTTTTCATTATATACATTTCATATGTCACAGATCTTAGTCAATAAGATCCGTTCTTTAATTATGAGTATAGAGGCGACTTATCAAATGTGTTTAAAAAAATAGAGTGACTGTACAATTACTGAATTGGTTATAAAATGGATAAATGCAAGAATATTCATATATTACTGTAGCTGCGCAATATTTCACTGGAATCACTATTCAGAGTCTCTGCTAAAATAATCTGAGAAAAAATTGTTAGCGGACCTGGTTGATAATGCAATTCTATTTAAAGAATGTTTGCTCAAAATACTATAGGACATTCTATTTTTCTGTTAGAATATATGTTAACTGTAAAAACAATAATCAATGTTGCAAATCTGGAATAGGACCCTTTTATAAGTTAGAGGATGAATTTTGATTTATACCGTTACTATCTAAGCCCATATCCTGTTACATTTTCTGTGAAAACTACATGTAGTTTAAGGGATCATATAAAATATCGATATTGTGCACCCACAGAATCACGATTTTCTGAACTTTGTGGGCCATAGGACCATTTGCAATTACATTTCCAAAGCTCTTCCACTAGGATATTGCGAAAGTTGTGTAATTTTTGGATCAGTCTAGTACTATAAATATCAGTATTTCTTCAAATATTCTAAATTTAGAAAGCGTTGTATATCAAATGAGCAGTTTTACACCAAAATATGTAAATTATATTTTACACATATTACTACATGATCGCTGATATTCTAGTAGATGTCCCCAGTGGTGCAAATTGGAAAGTGCATTTAAGGAGGGTCCTATTACGGAATATCCCGTAATACATAACCAAAAACATAAACATGTAACAAAATATGTTGTGGTGGTCATTTAAATGTGTGAGTACTAATCTTTTAACATTTAATAATAAGGTGGGAGTACTCAATGCATGCTTAGTAATTTTTTAAAAAATTAATTTGTTTTACGTTAGATCTCAAATTAGAGTTTTTACAGTATTACGAGGATAGTGCGCCAAAAAGTGCGATGAATGTTTTTTTTACGGTTCACTGCATTTAAATTGGACAAGTGATCTGCTTTTTTGTCTTTTCCCACGATGGACTTTAAATTAGGACAATGGTGACTCGTTATGTTTATATTTTAGAAATAACCACATTTAAGAGCCAGTACGAGTGTTTACAGGATAACCAACCTTTTTTCAAACAGCATTTAATAGCTGTATTTTTATTTAGTGTATTAACATTTAATGCTCAAAAATCGAAACGTTAAACATCTTTTTTACTGTGCATATACGTATTTTTCTGTGATATTCACAAAAATTATCTGAAAAAGTTAGGTAGTTGTAACATTTAACAGGTTCTACAAAAACAAGTTTGTTAAAATGGCACCATGTCCTATGTAATGTGTCAAACGCACATTACTGAAAATAGAAAAATTGCTGATCATATAATGATATAGATCTATACAGATTTAGGAAAATTAATTTCTGTCAATAAAGGTACAGGTAGTGCTTGTTTTATTACAGCAATGGTATTTATTGTTTGCTGTTTTTGCATATGCAGGGTAACACGAATAAACAGAACAATTTTATATTAATATCTCATCATCTTAATTTCTATATAAGTAGTAAAACAACTTCTATTTGTCAAAGATATAAGTATAGTGCATAGTTTGGTGCAAAATTCCTTTTAAAAATTAAATACGGTCTGACTCAGTAAAAGATGAGTTTGCAAAAGCTAGCAAGTTTGTCATTGTTGAAACGAATCTTAATAGGTATTATTGGTTTTGAAATGTCAAAATCGCTATCCAAAAACAATTTCTTTGTCAAATAACAATAATCCGAAATAGCTATATTTTCCAAATAAGTATATTTTCGTTCATTTTATTTTTGTTGTGTCATTTTCAACAATTTTCAAACAGCACTTACTCAAACAAACCCAACGTTTTCTTTGGGACCTCAATCTAGCATTTTAACACGAGTAGAAAATAAAAATAGAAAAAAATGAAATAATTTTCGTCGAACATAGTTTAGCAAAAAGCATGCAAGTTTTCTGTTTATTCAGTGTCACCCTGTAATGACGTAAAATGGACCTGGATTATTTGAATGTTTGCTTTATAGTTATAACAGGCATGGTTACGTTAATTATGATACAGTGTTAACAGTTGTGTAAAATATAGATTCCTCGTGCCTGTATTCAAAGAACTGTGTAAAGTCATGCATTAAATGCGTGCAATTGTATTATCATAATTAATTTGTTTCTTAAGATTTTGAGAATGTACAAAAGCTTTCTTTCAATTTTATAGATATTCTTTATTTAATCATTGTTCACGTAATTCCAACTTTTTACCACAGGCAGTAAAAAATCATGACTTCCATGCTGCTTCAACATACATTATAGCAACGGGACTGGGGATCAAAATCCCAACATTTACCTATTACATACGCGGAAATAATGCCAAAAAAAGGAAATGACACGGGCAGTGTTTCAGGCTAGCGACAGAAAATCTCAAATATAAATAAGGAAAAAGTGCACCATAATTTAATCACATAATGAGACAATCAATTTCTTACGGCAAGAAATATTTCCTTTTTAAGAAATGTTTGAATTAAGTCAACTTTATGTTTAATCAGAGCTCTGTTTAATTTAAAGAATCGTGCTCAAAATTTTAGTACATATATACATATCGGATAAAATGTTACGCATATTATGAACATATATGCACACCTGTGAAGGCGCAACAACTATTGAAAGTTTATACAAGAAAATAAATATTGTAACAAAGTTTTAATTCATGTATAACAGATGCCAACTTTGCTAAGCATTTCTTCGATTGTGATTGGAAAACGAAAGAATTGAAAAAGTCGCCTTATTGTTCTTCGGTTTTGAAATCCTAAAAGCATTGTACACTAAAATACCTTAAAACCTTGAATAAACAATCATTGATGAGAGGTAATACTACACCTCTGCTGTCAGTAGAAAATGCATAAAGTTTGCAATATTTTTTAAGATCAGTATTTCCCACCAAGGGATTATATAAACATGGTACGACACGCACACTGCTAAGAAATTTTAAACATTTATTTAAGATGCATATTGATTCGGGTAGAGTTTCGATTTTTGTTCTGTCTTTAAATTTAAATAATTTTCATTCCACAAGCTGCAGTCACATTATTTATTTCATATGCATTATTTTTGTACTTGCGTAACCAATCTTTAAGCAAGTAAATTGCACCTGCTGACCTGTCTAAAGATAAACTTAGCATTTACTGTTTTTATCCACATAACGTTGTAATAACTTATTTTATAGTTTCTTCAATGGTAGTTTTTTAGAACCACATTTTGTGTGCAGTAAAAGCGTTATTTTCAGATATAAAGATTTCTAATATTAACCAGGAAAAATTGCAGTTTACAAAGTGAAACTTCAGAAATCATAGTGCTTGGTTGTGTTATGTGAAACTTCAGAAATCATAATGCTTGGTTGTGTTATGCCCTCGGTACAGTTTAAATGCAGCACTAGATCTAGTGTTTACTTTTTTCTACGCGGAATTGTGATCAAGAATCAATCTCGCATGTAAGAATCCCGTTGTCTACTCTGTTGGTTATAGTTTCTTTGAAGAGCACTAGTCGGTCTTGACGATCTGTACATGCCCTGACATCTGGTGGATTTTTTAAAAGTTTTAATTCGAACATAAACTAATGCGACGTCACAAACGACTCGGCGAAACCCCCCGAGAAAAACCACCATACCACAGGATCGCATTTCGTTGCAAACGACAGTAAAAATCAAACTCACCACTAGGCCTAATTAATTTGCATAAGGCCGGCACGAGATTTCTCAAAATAACTTGGCTGATTGTTGATTGGATTTTGAATAATTCACAGCAGACGCAGTCCCGCTATCCATGACTAATTCTGATGATGAGATTTTAACGCTATAAATGTTATTGATATCAATGCCATTTCTATATTTTACTCTTCAAAATATATATTTCACTATTTGTTCGATTTTTTCTTCATTTCGTCTAACATAACCCCCGGGGGGATCACTTGAACAAAAATCGGGTACCCATGTTCGTCCGTAGGGTGCAAAATAAGCCCCTAAACGGGAAGTGGAGGATCAAAATACCACCCCTAATCGGGGGACTTTGCTGAAAAAGGTACCCCTAAACGGGAAGTTTTCTCTGAAAAATTAACAACTAAAAAAAAAAGAAACGGTTCCCAAAAAAATCGCCAACCAAAAAAAAAAACGTCGTCAAAACAAAATAATACACTAAATTTAAAAAAAAATGGTCGCCAAAAGGTAATGCTCGCTGCTCCCACTGAAAAAAGGACCCTTAAACGGGAGGTGTACGTGAAAAATCAACCCCTAAGCGGGAAGTTACATTTGCCAAAAACATACCCCTAAATGTGGTTTTCCGCCAAAATCGACCCCTAACCCGGGAACCCCGTCGAACGGCGAAAAAGGTACCCCTTACCCCCGTTTTTTCGGACAAGCATGCGTACCCGACTTTTTTTAAGTGAGCCCCCCGGGACATAACCACCCCATACCACTAGTCAGCTTCGTTTAGTTATATTAGTCTCAGGGTGCATCTGAGACTCGGTCGTCTACTACTGCCAAATAAGCGCCCTCTAGTGATTTAGGCGTATAAAGACTCCAGATTTTCATAAAAACAGTTAATAAATATATTTACAAAAATGTCATTTGATAATACTTTTAATAACGAGTTATAAACAATATTTATCATATAAAATAAGCAACACTCGCCATCGTACCGTGTCAGTTTCTAAAAAAAAATGGCACGTGCGCAGTGAGTATATGAGCAACAGTGTTCCACGCGTGGTTGCTAGTGACCACTAACGAGAAAACTTGCACAAATCCCAGTAGTAATGGTGTTTGTTTAACTCTACCGCATTTCGATGTAATCGGTAAGTTGTCTTACTATTCTATTGTCATGTGCTATTACAAAATTTTCAAATGTCTTAAAAGAAAGTGAGTGATCTTCCGGTATATTAGGATATACAAAACTCAGAGTTTTATATATCCTAGCCGACCTAGGTTAATGTTGTACTAAAATCAGCATCTGTCTCGTGAATACAAGCAACATCAGAACAATACTGATTTTTCCTAAACTTGCACACCTTGGACTATGTTTCTAATGCCTTTCTAAAATACCTTTAAGGCTTGGTCAAAATGGTTATAAACAGGGCTTTTGCAGTATAGAATCTAGTGAATGTAGTTTACGTTGTGTTTCTAGTTGTTCTGTTTGTGCTAAGACGGAAACTAAACAAATAAATACCAGTATGTTTTGTGAAATGTATTTGCATTGCTTTTACACCATTTACTGTACATATTTGCTTTTAAGAAAATGTAAAATACAAAACTTTCCCAAATTCTCTCAGGTGGCATGTTTGAATGTTTATACACACAACACTCACACGACAGAGAGATTACAAGTTACCAATCACACTCGCATGCAAGCCATTTGGAATACAAACATAAATGTAAAACTAATGGTTCATTTAGTCAATATTTTACATATAAGTTGTATTAATACCATGTACAAAACCAGCGCCCCTGGAGGACATAACCAGTTCTTCATAAACAATAATGGTTGTTTAATAACTTGATGGTCTTGTATTTGGAAATTTTAATATGAGACATGAGATGTAAACCAAATGTGTTGTAATGTAATAAATTTCCCATAAATAATTCACTGGAGTTATAAAGACGGTCAATCAGGGTTCGTACAAAATTTTCAGGGAAAAATTCAAGCACTTTTTAATGCCTTTTCCAGGCAAAAATTTCAACTTTCAAGCACTTGTCGTAGG
>JAOXYB010035461.1:0-13890 GCA_028565635.1 Phoronis ovalis | reverse complement strand
ATTACAATAAACTGCAATCATGAAGTGTTTGCTGGAAAACAAATAATTCTCCTCAGTTACAAAGGTCAGACTAAAACTAAAAATATACAAAACAGAATTTTTTAGGAATGAAATATACTTATGATATTCCATACAACACTTCTGCAAGTCTACCTACAGAAAACCTAATATAAAGAAATCAAGTCTTTAATTGTTAATTTTCCCAGGGATAGATTTCACCTATCACTCTACATTATCCTATTGTATAATCTACTTACTAGTTTCAGGGTTTATTTTGTACCTACCTCCTACCTGTATTTTCAGACATTTTTCTATTGAAAGCAATGGCAGAAAACGTGCTACAAAACAGAAGTCTCACTAGCAATGAGAGAGTTGGCAGCTATAAGATTATAATCTATCTTCACAAAAGTATTCAACATATTACTTTGCATAACAGTGGTGGCACAATAGGTCTTTTTAGTTCATGGCTGATGGACATGGTTAGTGTCCCTGTCCTTATATTCACAATCAGTATGTGTTACTAACTGTAAATTATGAACACAAGCCTCATCCAGCAAATTCCTATTAAACTAATTTGTGAATGCACAGCATGAAACCCAGCAGCACATAATACCCAAGTAGCTTTTAATATAGATAATACTCCTACTTTTTATACAATGTGAATCACTGTGTAGATTTATTTGATATTGTTAAGCCATTTTTATGTCTTCTTAGCAGGAGGTCAAAATCACAGTTTCATAATGGATGCAATGTCTATGTTTTTTTTACATAAAACTGAAACAAATATGAGAAATATGCTATCAAATGTTGAGAACTATAATTATAGTCAGTAGGCATTAAAAACCTAGAGATGACCTCCACAAGACAGACCAAAAATATGTACATTTCACCTTGTGCAAAACCTATTTTTGAGCGATTTAAGCAGTTTTGCTGCTGCTGACGTTTCACAACATACCAGAAGGATTTTCCGAAATGGGGGCCTAGTCTATAAATCCCCTGGCGATCAAGCCGGCAACACATAATAAAAAATATACTTATACCATTAACCAGTTATTTTGCGCAACCTTGACTATAGATCCCGATTCTGCAAAAAAAACATATGTAGCCTACTTCCGAATTACATTTCCCAACAGCAACTTACATGAATTAACAACTACAATTTCAAGAATTTTTTTATTGTAGCAGACAGTATAGCACAGAAAAAATTAAAATAAACTCAAAATTAAAATCTTAACCAGCTTCTATATCTGTAGTAAAGTCAAAAACAACTTTTTTCTGTGTGTTCGCCCAGCCAGTAAGATAATTACTACGGTAACTGTCAAGCTAAGTCAATAAATGTTCCATGTATTTTGCCTTTACATACAGTGCATTAATTTAAAGCACATTTTAGGTTTGTGCAATTTTGGTAGAATAGTCTGTGGTCCAGACATTTGACCATTACTAGAATGAATAGCAACAATACTAATTATTAGTTGTGCAGATGACCTGGATAACAGGTATACAGTTGTTTACTTTATGATATGATATCCCTGGCCAGCAGGTGAACTCACTATGTAAACACTCTGTCAGTCACTGTTCTGTGGAAACCAATATCAGGTATTAATGAACATTTGAAGCTTTAGGAAAGGTAGCACTTGTCCACATTAAGTACCAAATTAAATAGTCAAGTCTGAAGAATAAAATCAAACTTTTAACCTTTGCTTGATTTTGAAAACATTTCAATCAGTGTAAGCTGTTTTACACACCTTCATTAACACTGGTGCTATAGAATCATTTAACCATAGATTTTTAAAACTGGGTTGACAACTGTCAACATTAACGCCTATGCTATTATTAACAATTTCATAAATTTAAATCCAAATCCTTTCCGTATTCAATTTTTCTGTTTTAATTAGTATTTTTTTACTGACAAAGATGGATAACTGAGTTGACAATATTTGCCAGTCCTCTAACTGTCATAGTCCCAACATAGTCACTTTTCACCCGTTTTTTTTTTGTTACTTTTCTATGTATAACACTTATCATATTAGGCATGCATTTTCTGTAGTATCTACAACAATTATTGTATTTTGAAGACATCCGTCTCAGGGTATGTTACCACAAGTATTTAAAAGACTGAATTTATCAGTTATTGATGTGTCCTATCCAACATACCACAGCCAAACTTCCATGGTAGAGTGAGCAACTGTCAGTGTCACATATGTATTGTTCAAACAGTATGACATTTTTTTCTCATTTTTTAAACTGGTTGCAGCATCTGATGTGAATAGTAGAACTGTTAACCAACTGCCTAGTTAAAAACCACCTACTTTCCTAAATTTTAATTATTTTTTTTATCATTCTTGTGATAACGTACTAGTTATATTGTTTAACATCTATGATATTTACAATGGGTATTAGTTTTTATACTATTTCCCTGATTTTGTAATGATTAAAATAATCTAACCCATGTTGAACAGCGTTGTTTAAATAGACCCTAGATCAATTATATCAAAACTATTTTACATAACTTTGCTTTTAATATCATCAGAGACTAGGCATCATTAATTCTGTACGACCTGTCATTATTCAAATAGCTAAAAAACAGGGGCAATCACAACCCATATTATACAGAGTTCTACAAATTAAAAAAGATTTCAGTGCCAAAATCAGCACTATGAACTGTGATTCATGGCCAATTGATTTCCACAATATTGGTGATTAATTTTAAATTGACACTTAAATAAACCCAGATGTGGTTAAACAGTTAGATAGTTCCATTTTTTTACAAACCACACCACAGTTTTAATTATGCAGATTGCTTTAAGAACACTTGGACAGTGACTGTTGGCAGACTTTCAAGATTGACATGGTTCAAAGAATTAAAGTGCTGCAAATAGAGACTGCTAAGATTTCTACAAACTTCTCCAGGAACTATGAGTTATCTAGCTGTTTTACTCGGAAATGCTACCCGGTATTGCCACATCGTATCCATAATGTCAAAAGCCTGAGTGCCCCTAGGCGGTGTGTACTATATCGTGGCTGATACCAAATAAACAAAATTTTAATATAGGGTACTGTTTGTAGTTAGTTTTGCAAGCATATTAACAAACTTTGGATCAATAGACATGAATAATAATGTGTGCAAAGTACTAGAAATAAATTAAAACTACCACATATTGAGTACCACTTGATTCACTAGATGTGGTTCACCAAAGAATGGCATCATGTAGCCTAACCTTCCTGAACCCAAAAATGAGGAAATGTTTGCTATTCAAGTCAATATTGGACACATAATCAAATCAAGGTAACTTAATAAGAATCATTAACCATTCGCTATTAATAAACCAATAACTCAAACAGGTTACCTTTGTAATTTTAATATAATAATCCAATTATAATCTAATTAGTTTGTGGTGTCTTCATGTATGTGTACAGGTATATATATATGTATATGTATATGTATATCCTGCTAAATGTATCACCAGCAAGAAGACTGCAGAAACCATCACAACTAACAAAGGAATGATGTCAAATGTGAGAAGAGTGACATTAACCAGTTTTAAAATATTTGAATATGATTAAAGTTACACTGTTACAGAAAAATAATTTACCAACAGTTTAAGTAATTTGAGTAGAAATATGTTAGTCTGAAAAAAAGCAGAGACATGGCCTCTGCAAAAGTTCACATGACCACATAATTTCTACCCACAACTATACATGGTCTTCTATAGAAAGCACTGACCTGTTAATTATTAATTTGCACCAGTTGGGCAAACAGAGACATTTATATTACCATTCCTGTGAGTAATAAAATGAAAACATTTTTTTTTTCTGTATAGTCAATGCAGCATTCAAAGAAAATATTACACTTTTACTATCATGATACATGTCCTGGTTATAGGATAGAACCATAAAAATATTGAATCCTATTCCCCCGGTGAAGGTAGCAGTCATCACTATGATAAGTTTTATTTCATACAAGGATTTCATTAATTTCGTTGCTAAGGAACAAAGTTGACAGCTTAAGAAACTGACAAGTATGTATTAAAAACATTTTAGACATGAGAACACCAGACAGAACTTGGGCTAGAACAAGATCAAGATGGAATGGAAAAAAACATTTGTGGTTTTAACACCTATACCTTCATATTATTAGTAGTAACTACAAACTTAGGAATCCAGTTATGGTAAAAATTCTCAATTCGTGTTGTTCCACAATTCATAACCTTTTTCAAATATCATAATTTCCAAATTTCGTACACCCACAATAATAAAGAATTTGATGTTCTCCTAAATGCATAAAACTCCCTTTTTTGAAATTTTGAAGTTTCTGAAATTTGTACACATCATAATATCTGCAGATATTTTTTTACAAGATTCAACTAAACATGAGTGTCATTCACTGAATTTTTTTTGTAAAAATGATGAATTGTCAATACAGAAAAAAAAAAATTAAAAAAGGAGTAGTATTTTGTACAATGTCCCCATGAAATAAAAACCCTATACAAATAACCATTATCTCTTTAATTTCTGAAAACGGAATCTTCGATTAGATAGCCCAGTTTTTACAACTTGCTCAGCAACCCCAAAGACAAAAACAAGTACCAGACAGGAAAGTTACACAATTAAAAAATATAATTTATTAACAATTTAGGTAATGTGAGTGAAAACATGTTAGTTTGAAAAAAGCACTAATACAACACAACCTTTACCCAGACTGATCCCTATCTACCATAAAACATATCAATTTTATCATACAAATTCATAATCCTCCGATATCTTTGTTGTGGCTGAAAATCGTGGTAGGTCAACACGCCAATAGAGGTGGGATAAAGGACTTTTTTTAGTAAAAAAACACATCCGCCCTTTCAATTGTGATGCGCACACAATGATTTCTTGACATCCTTACTTTACTGTGTAACTAAGCAACTTCATAGTTTTGTTTAATAATAAATAAGTAGTATATATAGTGGTTTTACTTATTATAATTTCATGACAAGGCAATACAATACAACTCTGATCATCCTGTTCAGCTCGATTGTTATTTTTAAAATAGCATTACTTATTATAAATTGATGAAAGGGGACTTTATAAAAACACAATCTATTACTGCGCAAAAACTAAGTTGAGTATAAAGTACATAATTTGCTCAAGGTAAATATTTTGAACAAGGTAAAAGATAAGGCACAAGATTCGATAGAAAAACATGTATATCATGTTGCGCACACTATACTAGTCACACAGCCTTGCCAAATATCTGCCTGGAAATTATTATGACGAGATTCCAATCATAATTTTTTTTTTTTGAAGATTGTGACCAAACAAACTTCCAAGATTCGGATCTTCTAGATCACATGATTCAGTAATCATCGTCATGTGATTGTTGTTAATAGTCCAGTAGTTGTCTATTATACATAGTTTTAGTAGGTTAGCCATGTTCTGATCAGATATGGTGATTTCAGTGCTATAAATTCCTAGTCTGTAAACACATACACACAGCAGTGTGACAGACATCATCACTTCAACCACAACTTAAACAAGCTATAAAGTTATTTTTAGAATCCCACTTATAATTAAGGGAAAACTTGCTACTTGGCTTTAATATACAGTACTATAGGAATACAAGTTATCTTGTAAAATTGAGTAATTGTTTACTATAGTGAAGACTAGTCTTGTCCTCAGTGAACTTAACATGATATATACAGGTTAAATGTGGAGCCAAAAACATCAAAATTATCCCACTAGAAGCCAATTATATTAGCATGAGCATCAATGGTCCATAAATTGCTGAAATAATTGGCTTTATTGTTAAATGTGACACAATAACTAGGTTAACAGTTTGTACACATTTAATACACACAACTACCTTATCTTTGCTTGAGGTTCACTAACTATGCAGTGTAGCATCTTAATGGTTGTGTCTAAGATATCTACATACTACTACTGGCAAAATGTAGAAGAATCAGACTCCAGAGAGATTCTTTTGTAACTTAACTTGCATATATAATAGTAATTCTTAAGTATTAAGTAAACCAGATGTAATTGTGATTTATACACTGCCATCACCCATTACACCTCCACCTACACCAATGTTAATTTAATGTGAGATGCCAAAAACAGTTTAACCTAAAGGATCCCAAACAAGAAATTATTTATGGTAAGAGGCATGACATTAGTACACCATTGCCAAGATTTGGTAATTGGTAATTACTAGAACCAGGCCTGAAAACTCTGTTATAAATAAACGAATGCTACCTTCAGTCTTGACACTAATATAACTTGCATGCCTGTCAAGTTGGCAAATTCTTGCAAGATAGTGATATATATGCATTTTTGATAAATTTTCAGCATGGGAGGTTACAAGCTACGACAATTATTTTTGCCTCAATCATTCCGCCTGTAAATTTGGTCATCCTGTACTTTGACTGGATACCTTTTCTGCACTATTGTCACCAGGCTAAAGACAATGAGAAGGGTATGGGCAGATAGTATTTTGAGAGTGACCTTTAAGAAATTTAAATAAGTATACACAAATAACAAGAAAAGGTACATTGGATATAATATTTCCAAATCATGTCTGAAATGGCAAAATCAACTAAACAAGTTACGCATAAGGTTCCACTGATATTCTATTTCTAGGCAGGTAACCATAGAATATTTTTTTACATGTAGACTTTGAGAACTCAAGGACGTAGATGTTACATTTCTTTACATGTATGAATCATTTTCTTGAACTTTGTATTTTGGGTTAACAAAAAAAGATGATTTGACCACAGATAATGCTATAACAGTTTCCAACTGACTCACACATGGACACTGCATCTCCTGCCACTGGTATCATTCATATTTAGAAAGGTTTTGGAAATATCTGTGTTACCTGTCTATCTTCTAGTACTTCCTACCCTCGAGCTTTCGAGGATTACAGGACAGAATCTAGTGCTGACCCATCCCGCATCATTTGTTAGCAATTTTATTTCAACTTTACTGTTTTAACAAAAGCACTACACCCTGCCAAAAAGGTTAAAATTACCATGGTACTTAGCTCTTAGAAAACAAGATAAAGGTATGCGTAAAAATCGATTTCTTGGTCTTTAATACCTCTTATCAATACCTTAAACATGAAACCCTTCCTGAATTTTAGAAGTCATACTTTCGAACCTGACTTTTAACCAGAGACTAGTACCAAAATACATGTGCAGCAATAACAAGAGATGAAAAGTAGTATGTATGAGTTTTTAATTGCTTCATTTTATTACTGAAGTACTTCATTTTATTAAAACTTTCAATTTCCTAACCCCAATGTATAAAAATATTCAAGTTATGGTAGAAATAAAATACAGTAGGTAACCTGTCATGACCTATAAAATTAGATGCAAACCATCATTAAATTCCCATTAAAAAGCCTATCAATAGCAATCTAAGAGGTATTTCCATGAACTCTAATATTTCGATAGCAGTTGAAATCAATGAAGTTATTAATGAAATGAGACAAAACACACCCATTTTAGATTGTTCACCTTTAACATTACTGATTACAACGTTTCGCATATAAATATGTGGCAGAATTTACAGAAATTATAACAGCACATCCAAAATTTAAGAATAAGATATTGTTATTGATTGAATTTGCAAGGTGCATAGCTCCCTGACTTCTCCAGGTCACAGCACCTTATTTCATAATCAGACAAAAGTTTCTTTAGTGCTGACTACACCAGATGTCCTACATTGCAATTTTATACAATTTCAGTCTTTTGTCAACCAGTTATTTTATAATTGTTTCAATATTGGACCACATACAAATTGTTCATGTATATTAGCCAAGCAAAAGGCATCTGAAACTCTAAAAATGAATAACTGCTTTGAAGAATTTCTAAAACAGAAGCATAAGAAATGTTGTGAATAAAATTCATTTCCAACTTTTATACAAATTAGAAATTGTAAGCACTACATGATGAACAAGGTCTAGAAATTGTAGTAGGCACAACACAGCTTCTCATCTGATAAAGTGTCAAGAAGTTACAGGGTGAGAGGGGGTTACTAGTGTATGGGAGACCTGTAAAATAACCTCTGTCTGCCAAAAACCTGTAAACTTCACAAATATTTTGATAGTGTTAGAAAGATTTACCAAAGTTAAAGGTCAAATTAGATTGATACTCCTGTTTTGCAGTCAAAACAAGTAAGGTATTATATCTTCTACAAAGTACATGAACATTTTTTCCACAAAGATAATTTTGGTTGGAAAATTGGACCCAACAAGCTGTATATCCTTATATAGCCAAAGGTGTGACAATCCCCCTCATCTGGGTTTGTATTATATTAAGAATCATATTATAGATTCATGTACTAAACATTCCAACTATGCTACTGATGCACATAATATAGAGTGCATTTCAATTCTACAGGTATGTTAAACTTGGCTGATTTTTCAGGACTTGCACACAATACTAAATAGGTGGAACTGAAATATATTAACTACAGTTAATAAGAATATCTCTTATCCCGTTATTAAATTGTCACCACACACGTTTATAATATTTATATTTCCACTTTACATGATTTATAACTATTCAATTTCTACTGGGATTGACTTCACATTCAAATCAGCTTTATTTAATCTGAATATGGTTAAAAATTTGCTTTTTTCCAAAAAAATTTCGAGAATAGATTATACTACAATCTGGGTATAGATTCTGACAGCTGAAAGTATATATACAACAAAAAATACCAGAAGATTCAGTGGGTTGCAATGAGGTGTTCAAATTGTGACATCTATATTTCCAATACAAAACAAAACATGTGACTAATGCCTCTATCAATGATAAGTTTTTAGGAGCAACGTCGCCCGAGAGTACTGAGAATGTGGAACAGTTTGAAAAACATGGAAAAAACACTAAATATTACAAAGTGAAGACAGTTTAGCTATTATCTTTTGAGAACTGATTTTATAGTCACGACTGGGCGTCAGTATACTAGTACATGAGGTGAGTCTTGGAGGAAAATGTTTTAGTTAAAAAACTTCAATTTTTAACACTACCTTGGGCATGACCTAAAGCTCTGCCTGGGTCATGTAGCCAGGACTAGTTACTCAAGCGATATGAAAAGTACAAATAAACACAGTCACTTTTCCACTTTATTAGCTAAAATATAAATTAAAAGAAACTATGAAAGTGAAAAATACTCTGCTTGTTTCCTGTTTTGCAGATATAAACAAAAGTGTAATGTTTACATTCTGATTCAAGGTTAATAGTAATACATACCTTCCATCCAGCCGAGCTATTACTATCGCCTTTATCCTTAAAATATGGCACATTTTGTACCATCCAGTCATAAATTTGTGACAATGTTAATCGCTGTTCTAGTGAACTCTGAATAGCTTTTGTGATCAAATCAGCATAAGATAAATTTCCCCAAGCATTTCTCCGTGACGATTGCTTTTTGAGACCCATGGGATCGTGGGTTTTATTTTCACCATTTTCTCCTTCACCCGGGACTCCAGGTGGAGAATTTGATTCCGTGTCAGCATCTTTAGAAGGCACGGAGAATTCTTTTGGTCGCAGAGGCCATGTGTTTGACCGTATCCTCGGCTGAGGTTCAAAATTTGGGTCAATCTCTGGTGGTATATCCTCCATGTTGGAAATCCTGCTCAAAGTTGTGTACTCCAGTGTGGAAATGTTGCAGTACTTTTGCACAAATCCGTTCTAGCAAATATTAGAACATATTCCAAAAAATAAATCCAAAAGAGTTTATATATCAAAAGCAAAACTTTTAAACAGTTACAAAATCTTTAAAACCAATCTGTCACTTGAAAATTCTTCGACGTCTTCTCTACAGCCACAAATAGTGTAAAGGTCATTCGGGGCAAGATAAGTGACGTAGATGTTGTCACGGGTGATTTGCATAAGCTGCGTGAAAAGGGTGCTCATTGGTCAAAACCGATTTTTTTAATTCAACACAATTTGCACCAGTATCGAGTTTTACAGTTTATACTGCAAGTGACGTAAATTGTATAAACTAATACAAAAATATGAGTAGCAACCAACATATAAGACCTATGCAACTGGTAGAATTTTGATGCAGCAGGTGCTCGTTTCCGCAAAATGGCTTCTTTCACAAGGTCAACTTCAGGTTATACAGCTGTGCACTGACACCTGGTGCTGCTATGCATCAAAGAGAAATAATCAAAACCACATTTAATGCCTATGTAGTTTATTACAGATTCCTTTATGCATAAGGAAAACAACACATAATTAAGTTACACATTCAACCATAATTATTTAAATATTAACATAATTTACCTGCATGTTCATTAAAAGTTTTACCTGTCATTTTTAATAGGCTTGTCACACCAGCATGTGGTCAAATTGACATTATAAATGTCAACAGTTAGCACTGTTAATAATTCAAATGCATGGCTATAATGCAAATTCAAAGAATAGGAGCTAAGTTTAATAATGATTGCACAGGTATGTGTAGCAGTAGAAACAATAGTTATGGCAATTTAACTGCAACTAATTTCCACAAATTTGCAATGAAATTAAACTTCCAGGATATTAATAGGTATTATGTAATATAAAACAGTCAGTGATTAAATCTTTAAAAAACAACTGATAACACATACTTGTTTAGAAAATATTTTAACTTAGAAGTAAATACAACAAAACTGCTTATTTAAATCTGGGACTTAAAGTAATTATGAGCAATATTCAAAAGCAAACACAATTTCTGTTTTTCAGTTTAACATTTAGGGTATTAATTTAGTGCTGTTTACAAACATGATTCAGCAGTTTGTGACATGATTACCTGAACCTTTTTTTCTACTGGTAATTCCAGTCCCCAAAAACACTCAAAAAACATATCATGCAAAGTAACTTGCTACAATTATCAGGAGTTTAACACGTAGATGACCTTTAGTTTCAAGGTCAACAAACTTGGTTTGTTAAAAGTGACCACTGGAATTCATGGCGAAGATTTTGCTTGTAAACTATAGTAGGGCAACCACTCTTCAACATTTGGGTAAAATGGTCACCTTGACAGTGCTGTAAATTTTATTTCTAACCTTACCGGTTTTCCTTGCATTATTGATTGGCAGGTTTCAAGTAAGGTGTGCCTGTGTTCGTAAGTTAGAAGTGAGTAGTGCAGTAATAACTTTCAGTTCTTTATTATCAATGGTTGATTTTACTGTCAATGCAATGTCGGACATGAATGTTATAGGGTAAGTTTTAGACAGTTCAGTAAAGTTCTTCACATGGGCCAGTCTTTCTTTTCTAGATGATCAATGTGTTGAATATGAAAGAGCTATCTTGTGTTCGCAAAGTTGTAGAAAGTTTTCTATTTCACTGCTCATTAATTATTAATTAATCGGTATCTGAATCATTTATCTGATGTTCAACTTGTTCACGTCGACGCACTCCACTAATCACTGTCTGTGTTGACGCGCTCATTGTTCGAGGTATATTCATGCCAAGGAACTGCATAAGATTGCCGCGCCCAGCACTACGAGCCGTGCTTTCTGCATTGGCTTCACTGGCCTTCTCTTCAGGCTCATTGAGGCTAGAGTGACAAAAGCACGGTTATGATTCATGTAACTATGTAATTATTAATAAACAATAATGTCAACAGAACGCCCACAGAAAACAAGGCACAGGTCTAGTTACTCAAATTTAAGTTGGTTATTAGAAAGAGCGGAGCCGGAGGACAATTGTCAGAATTTCTGTTACATATAACAACTATATTTTTACTATTATCCCTTTAGACTATCTGCACTCAAATTTAGTACAAAATTTCGTACCCTGGCTGGCAAATGTGCATATCTCCACGATTTGTACCATAGACAATTCCTGCTCCAAGAGAAGGTAGCCATTTAGCAGTGTTAACGCTAACATGATTTCTCATATCTTGTTCAAGAGGGTGATGGAGATCAGTCACATGCTATAATGAACATAACGTATGTTTACTGATGCCGAGCAATGCAATATCATTATGAAACTCCACTTGTGCGACATCAATAATTATTCAAAAATCAGATTAAAATAGCTACAGTACCCTGTCTCAAGGCTGAGAAGGAGTATTAGAGTGGAGGATACCTATGCAGCTACAGTACCCTGTCTCAAGGCTGAGAAGGAGTATTAGAGTCGAGGATACCTATGCAGCTACAGTACCCTGTCTCAAGGCTGAGAAGGAGTATTAGAGTTGAGGATACCTATGCAGCTACAGTACCCTGTCTCAAGGCTGAGAAGGAGTATTAGAGTCGAGGATACCTATGCATCCAACAAAGGTTTCCTTATTTAGTGGATCTTCAGACTGTGAAGAGGCACACAAAGGGAATTCACACTTATGAACAGCAGGTTCAGGAATATAATTATCTGTAAGTTTGAATTCCCTTTGTGTGCACCTATTCATGGTCTGATGATTCATGAAAAAAGGAAACATTTGCCAGATGTATACATGTCCCCGACTATTAACTAAACTTTAAGAAGTTCTGCTACGTGGGCGAAATTCCTACAGCTGAAATAGGTTCTTAAAATTTTTTTAAAAAAATGCTAAAAATGGATCAAATTTACGTGAAATCCGTCGATATGGATGTGTATTTGCCAGACGGAAAATCGTAGTTCAAGATGATAAAATCTAGGAAATGATTAGATGTTTTAAATTTGGGTTGTAAAATCATTTCCATCATTTATGTCACTATATGAGCACTTTCAAACTTTAAGATGATGGCAACATTCTATATTTTTAACATACTACACATGACTTAATGATACTGCATTACTTCGATCTTTTAGTAACATTATATTTCAGTAAAAAGTACAAATGAAGTGTAATAGAAATATTGGAGACAAAGTTGGGGAGAGATTGCAGTAAACAATATATAGCATACCATGTTTTTCTTTTTTAGATTTTGATTAAGTGCAAAGAGGCACATGTAACTACACAGCTTTCATCAAGTGAACATAAGAAATAATTAACACATCTTTTAGCAAAACGGTGACCCCTGCTAGTATGAGAAAAAGTGGATGATCCAGTTTTAAAGGTGCAAATGCAATTAACTAAAGCAATGTAGAGATTACTTATGATAGAATCAGATAGTGTGGCAAGGTATATCAAAGAATATCTTTGATCTTATAGGACCCAATCCAGTAAGTTTTAAATCTCATCCACCAAGAAATAGTGCGAGATTTCTGGGCTAATGTACCAGACATACAATTTTCAGTTTTTCTTCAAAACATATATTATTTTATAATGTATACATTTTCCTATTTATAGAGGATTTAGAAAATATTTGTTAGTCTTAAATATACCATTTTAGCTTGTAAAATCAAAACCTGCTTATTTTTACCATTTCTTATTGCAGAACATGTAGTCGTGTTATATTCAGGCTACTAACATAGCAACTTCATAGCATATCGCATGAAATACCGGAAGATATTACAATATGCAGAAATAATTTATGATATACCATGAAAGCATTATATACATACTAACTGCAAAATGTTGCAGCTCAATGGGTAAAAATCAATTTAGAAATGCTAAGCGTTTTAATGTACAAAACAAAAATTATAAGAATACAGTACCAATAAGGTTCAACAATAAACATGATCAGCACTACACAAACAAACTACACAATAGCTCTCCCAGGCCTCCTCTAACCTCAGATTTAAATATCTAAAGTTTGGTTTTTCAGCAAAGTTATTGCTTAGCAAATTACTGTTATAGTTTTCCACTGCTGACAATAAATGTATTTAATTTCCAATTGTAATGAGGAAGTTAATAATTTCTTTGCACTTAGGACCCTGAATGTATTCAGGCCACTGAGGTTTATGATTGTGATAATTGGGCAATTTAGGAAGGTGTGAAAGTTATGTCATAAAAAGCTTGCCAGGGTGTTAGGTTTTTAGTTCATCTCTCAGA